>QNTS01007651.1:24684-38114 GCA_003317085.1 Hucho hucho
ACTACATACTAACACTACATGTCACTACATACTAACACTACATGTCACTACACACTAACACTACATGTCACTACACACTAACACTACATGTCACTACACACTAACACTACATGTCACTACATACTAACACTACATGTCACTACACACTAACACTACATGTCACTACACACTAACACTACATGTCACTACACACTAACACTACATGTCACTACATACTAACACCACATGTCACTACATACTAACACTACATGTCCTGCCATAATTTTGCAATGGTCAGGTTTGATCTCATCAACGTTTTTTTGATCATATCAAATTGTTTGTGTGGGCACGTGCGCGTGTGTGTATCTGTGTGTGAGTGTGTTTGCATAGGCGTGCATGTCTGTGTGTGTGGCCATATCAGTGTGAGAAAGACAGAGATAGGGAGAGCTACAGTATACAGAGAAATTCAGGCTTCAAAAATACCAAGTCAATTTAGTCAATGTTTCCAAGTGCCCCACTTTCGCTGAAACGGGCAAGAGCATAAACAGGCGCTGACGAGAGTCATGAGATTAGAGAGAGGGAGAGGACAAGCGAGGGGAGAGACAGAAATTGAAATGGGCAGAGAGAGACTCATTTCTTGCTGATGGAACAGAACAGAAAACTTGGCATGAACTAAGTATGCCCTGAGAACAAAATCAATTCAGGTTTTAACTTTTGATGTCTGTTTTACAGATTCAGCTGGTGAGGCTCCAGTGGCTAATGCAAGAGATGTAATGCTGAAAAAGTTCATCCCCAGTTCCCACAAATGAATGACCTAGAAAGTTTATATTTAGCGGCCGGGGAGACACGGAATCAGAAACCCCTCATTGTGGGCAGTATGTCATCGCTGGCAGCATGTCACTTTCCTCTTGCCACAAGCAAACAAAAACTGCAAAGGGTGTCAGAAAAATAGCTTGGCCATCACTATTAACTTCCAAACCGAAATGTTAGTACACCAATAGCAAGACATCTAGTAGGCTAATAGAAAGAAAATTCACAACATGAAATATGCATTGGTTTTCTCAGTGTCGATCCTAGTGTGCATTTGGTCATGGTTTTGATTGTGTTTAATGTGGTGAATGTACTATCCTGGGTTGAGTGTATGGGAGCAAGAGGAGGGGGAAGGGGGATGAGGGGAGACAGTGGTCAGCTGAAATCTCTTTATAGTCAGCTGACGAGTGGAGGGGGAGAGAAAGAATGAAAGAGGAGGGAGGGAGAGACAGAGAGAGATCAGAGAGGGGAAAATAAATGGGAAAAGAGTGAGAGAGAAAGAAAGGGCGAGAGTGTCTGTAAACCCTAAATCGAGAACCTCTGTTAGTGTTCACAAACGATTCCTAATAAGGCTGTAACTGGCAGCCTCCAACCTCTCTCTCCTGGAATAAGCTGCCAGGAAACTTTCCCTTCTAACTCTTCTCCTCCTCGGAATATTAGAACCAGAAACAAACAAAAGATGTACTATCGAGCAGAAAGATATGCTATCGAGCAGAAAGATGTACTATCGAGCAGAAAGATGTGCAATCGAGCAGAAAGATGTGCAATCGAGCAGAAAGATGTACTATCCAGCAGAAAGATGTGCTATCGAGCTGAAAGATGTGCTCTCGAGCAGAAAGATGTGCTATCGAGCAGAAAGATGTGTTATCTAGCAGAAAGATGTACTATCAAGCAGAAAGATGTACTATCAAGCAGAAAGAACATAAGCAGGCAGAAAAGCAGAGAAATGGCTAATTGAGGCTAAATGTATCACACAGAGAGATTCTTAGGGACATACACAAGATGTTAGATATAGCCAACCCACCATATGACCATCCTACAGAATGACCAATTAAACTCTCAGGCCATCCCAACAAAGAAGCAGTATATTGACCAATACAAACCCAGCTTATACTACTCCGCCCTCGTGAGAAAGAGAGACTCTTTAAGTACAAGGGTTGTCATTGTGACCCTACACTCTTAGAAACAAGGGTTCCAAAAGGGTTCTTTGGCTGTCCACATAGGATAACCCTTTTTGGTTCCAGGTAGAATCCTTTTGGGTTCCATGTAGAACCCTCTGTGGAAAGGGTTCTGTCAGGAATGAAAAGGGTTCTACCTGTAGCCAAAAATGATTCTTCAACGGGTTTCCCTATGGGGACAACCGTAGAGCCCTTTAAGGTTCTAGATTTCACCTTTTCTTCACTGGCCTTTCCGCTGTTGGTGTATCTATGGTATCCTCCCTTTGTGTACAATGTATTGGCAAATATCTTACAGTGGGTTTCTCCATTAGGAGTAGTTCTTCTGACTGTGTTGTGGAAGTGTTTGATAGGTTTGTATGACTGTGTCTTTCTCTCCCCCCAGGTGAGGTTTTGTGGGTAAACGTGTGACATCATGGCTCAGGTGCTGCACATGGACCCCAGCTTCCCAGGAGGTATGGTCCTAACTCTACTCGTTCTATTTATTAACGTCATAATACTGACTCATCTCCCACAAACTATAATGTGAGTGAACAATCTATTTCTCATGTAGGGACTGTTTCCCAGACACAGATTAAGACTAAAAAGTAATTTCAATGGAGTTTCTCCATTGGGCATGCTTTTCAGTCCAGGATTTAACTTAATCGGCCTTGGCCTAAAGTGTTTAACATCCAAAATAACTTAGATCAACCTAAGGTCTTTAGATATCTTAAACCAATCAAGGACTGGCTATAACCTACTACTTTATTTATCAAACTTTGTTTCTACCTAATTTGTGGAGCTACTATTAGGGTATATACCCAAGCACTCAGTATCCCCGAGAGATAATGCTATTTTCTGAAGTCTGAGTCCGAGATTAGATGGCAGATTTCCGCTTGTTTTAACTCTATTTCCTGTTCCCTGCAGGGAAGCTTACCCCATCCGCTCCCCCCTCCCTGCACGGGAAGGAGCAGGAGGCGCCCTACTCTGTGGAGACCCCCTATGGCTACCGTCTGGACCTAGACTTCCTCAAGTATGTCAACGACATTGAGAAGGGCAACACCATCAAGAAGGTGCCCGTCCAGCGCCGGCCCCGCTACGGGTCTCTCCCTCGGGGGTACGGCTACACAGGCTCCTGGTGGACCTCCACAGAGTCCCTGTGCTCCAACACCAGCCAGGACAGCCGCCAATCATCCTTCTCCTACTGCGCCCCGGGCTACCACCCACACAGCTCCCACTCCCACTCCCAGAGGCCCAGCTTCAGCACGGCCCGGGTGGAGAAGACCCTGCTAGACGCCCGCAGGAAGTTGGAGGAAGAGAAAGAAGGGGCCCCCAGGAGGTTCTCCAGCACACTGGGTAGCATGCACAACAGCATGGCCGGATCCAACACCTCCCTGAGCAGTGCCCACAGCTACAACCGCACCCATGGAGGAGGAACGGGCTCCTTCACCCCCATGAGCTCCGGCCTGTCCACGCCCGTGTCGCCCACCCC
Source organism: Hucho hucho (assembly GCA_003317085.1). NCBI lineage: Eukaryota > Metazoa > Chordata > Actinopteri > Salmoniformes > Salmonidae > Hucho > Hucho hucho. The sequence goes on from QNTS01007651.1 coordinate 28,120, forward strand.
GGCCCACCTGCAGCATGTGAGAGAGCAGATGGCGGTGGCTCTCAGGAAGATCCGGGAGCTGGAGGAGCAGGTGAAGACCATCCCCGTGCTCCAGGTGAAGATCTCTGTGCTGCAGGAGGAGAAGAGGCAGCTAAGCGTCCAGCTGAAGAGCCAGAAGTTTCTGGGACACACCCTTGGCTTTGGCAGAGTGGGCCGACCCCGAGGGGAGCTCTACATCGACATCCCAGAGGAGGAGGTGAGCTCTGGAGCTGGAGCCACCACCAGGGTTGCAGCAGGGCCTCTGTCCCCCACCACCCCCACCACCCCTGAGGGCTTCAGGCCGCAGGCAGACTCAGGCTGTGAGATCGAGGACACGGTGATCGTGGGTGGAGCGCGGCCTGCTGGGCAGAGGGAAGTGCGTACCATTGGGGTGGGACCAGAGGAGGCGAGGGGCAGCCAGCAGGTGGATGTGGGCATTGGGGTGCAAGAACAGGACCTGGGGCTGGTGCCGGAGACATTGGCCCTGAAGAGCCAGGTGGGCCAGCTGGAGGGCCAGCTGAAGAGGACGATGCAGGAGCTGCAGGTTGCCCAGCAGCAGGTGCAGGCAGCTCAGAGGGAGAGGCAGGCTCAGGCCCCCCAGGCAAACCACTCGGTCAGGGCCACCAGTCTGAGCTGGCAGGAGCAGCAGGGACGCAGCCTGCAAACGGTAGTCAGCTTTACCCAGCAGCCCCATCACCGGGCGCAGAGGACTGTGGGAATCCAGGTGTACACGTTGGAGCAACCAGCCACTGTGGTGGGGGTGGGCACGTTGCTCCGAGCAGAGGGGTGCAGCTCCCCCTCCCTCCCTCCGGGTGGTACAGTCCTGGAGGGAACCCACAGAGGACATGCACAGGCCCTGGGCCCAGAGGGTAGGTCTGACTTCAGTGATAAGTTACAAGTGATATCAAATTAAATGAAGTAGGTTTAAATGGGGCGTCAGGTAGTCTAGTGGTTAAGAGCGTTGGGCCAGTAACCTAAAGGTAACTGGTTCAAATCCCTGAGCCGACTAGGTGAAAGATGATGTTGATGTGCCCTTGAGCAAGGCACTTACCCCTATATGCTCCTGTAAAATTTACAAAGGTTTTCTATAACAATGAGTTGTTAGGTTGAAAAACCATGTGTTTTCTTTGATTGTTGATCCCTTCCATCTTTTGTCCTCTTCCTTTCCATTCCTCCAGATGCAGCTGTTGAGCTTCCCATCGCCATCTCCTCCAAACAGGTCCGAGAGGTCCTAAGAAGTGAGCTGTCCACCTCTGTGCCTGTCACTAATCCTGCCATCACCATTGATACCATTGGTAATCAGATGGCTTTGCTGCATCTGAAGGAAGGAGAGGCACCCCAGCACACTGCCATAATCACCGTCCAGTCTCAAGAAAACCCATCAAAGCCAGGTAGCTATGGACCGTACGACTGCTTACCTTTACCCTCCCGCTAACTGTCCCTGACGTAACATAACATTGTGGCAACATTGGGTGTTCTCTCCAGCTGCAGCAGCCTCTCCCCAGACCGCCCTGAGGTCCATTATGAAACGTAAGGCAGAAGGAGAACATGGCTCTCCATCCACCAAGAAGAACCTGCAGTTCACTGGAGTCAATGGAGGGTATGTGTGTTATTGATAGTGTATGACATTGTTTATGTGTACCAGTGTATTCATGTTACACTACAGAGATCGTGAGTTGACGTGTGTGATAGATCAGTTCTGTCCTGCAGGTATGAGTCCACCTCCTCAGACGACAGTAGCAGTGAGAGTTCAGAGGAGAGTGATGCCAGTGAATACCATGAGACCACAGAGAAACTCCCAGAAGCAGCAGAGTCTTCAGCAGGACAGCACCAGCAAGCAGCAGCAGTCCCAGTCTCCTCCACAAGGCTAGAGCATGCCTCCCCGCTCCCAGCCACTACCGTCCAACCATCAGTCTGCGAACCTGCCTCTCAGCGGAGCACCAGCCAATCAGCAACCATAAGCATAGGACTGCAGCATGTAGCCACCTTATCGCCAGCCTTGAACACTGCAGTGCAGCAATGTGCCTCTGACTCTGCCCCCACTGAGACTACCTACCCGTCTCCAACCAATGACTGTGTCCGTCAGGGGATTATTGTCCAATCATCGGTCCCAGACCCCATCCCTCAGGAGTGTACTTCCATAAATACTAGCACTGAACCCACTACACCTGAGCAGTGCACTGTCCAATCAGCAGCGACCTGTTCTGCACCCCCCAAGCCACCCAGATGCCAACCAGAAGCCACTAACCCGGGAGTAAAGCAGGGTGTCACCCAATCAAATACCACTGATGTCACCGTTCAGCTAGATGCCATCAAATCACAAACGACTGACCTTGCCCCTCAGCATTGGGCCACCCAATCATCAGCTACTGAACAAAGCTCCCAGCAGAGGATAGTCCAATCATCAGCCTCAACACCAGCACATGGAAACGCCCCAAGTGCTACTGGAGCAGCCAATCAAGAAACCCGGTAAACCAGCATAACTATTTAAAAACTCAAATCAGTAGATTCATCATTCCATAAATGATCTCAGGTGCAGTATAATATTGTGTATTTATGTGTGTGCTTGAATTTGCTGTGTTTTCTTCCTCTCTGTCAGACTGGAGTTCAGTGAGAGCCTGATGGCATCTCTCCATGCCCTGCAGAAAGCCCTGGGTGAACCAAATGCTTTCAGCCAGCAAGCAGCGGTATGCTATTCTCTTTTACTCTGCCCACCATGCCAGTTTAGATGACTTCATCTGTGACTTGTCATTTCATATAGTCACTTTCTACATGATTGTGTTCATGTAACCGCTGGAATTTGAACACTTTACAATACTGGGCTATCCCATTAAGCTAAAGCTGTTAGGCCTACATTCATCTTTGTATCATAAACAGTGTGAGTTACTTTGACCAGTCCTGTCTGGTTGTTAGTCTGAGACCGGTCTCTGTGTTTTCCCTCCCCAGAGGACAGCCTACACCACGGTGCTCCAGGAGTGGCTTCGTGTGTCCTGTCACAAGGCAGCTGACACTGCCATGGTCAGGGCCTATATGGAAACCTTCTCCTCCATCTCCCCACAGCTGCTGAAGTTTGTGGTCAATATGGCCGACGGCAACGGCAACACGGCACTGCACTACACCGTCTCCCACTCCAACTTCCCTGTGGTCAAGCTGCTGCTGGACACTGGTGAGTGACTGGGGGATGTGTGTGTTTACAGACAAGAGAATAGTGGTTTACTTTTATGGTGGACAAGTAAGTGTTTGGTTTGTTTGTACAGTACATTGATCAGCACTGTATGAATGTGTATATCTAACACAGACTTGTGGTCTGCCACAGAGCCATAGTTACAATTGACTGTATGTATAGCCTTTATGTACTGCATGACTGTTAGTGAAATGGCTTAGGAATATAATTCCCATAATAAACGTGTCCTGGTCGCTCTCTCCCTGTCAGGCCTGTGCAACGCTGACAAGCAGAACAAGGCCGGGTACACAGCCATCATGCTGACAGCTCTGGCTGCCTTCCACTCTGACAGTGACCTTCACACTGTCCTGCAGCTGCTGCGCACAGGGGACGTGAACGCCAAAGCCAGCCAGGTACAGTATGCCCTCTGCTGGACAGCAGGCCTCCCTGCACACAGCCAAGCTCAGGCAGACCAATGATGTCCCTCCCAGGCCCCTGACAAAATGGCTATTTCAGCTACTTCAGTTAGATGGCTCCTTTGCATGTATGTTGTTGATAGCTCTGCTTTGTATCTATGTTCTGATGGAATTCAAATTCTCAATTGGTTATGTTGGGCCAGGACATGTATTTTCTTGCCTCCAATGGTTTTGTAATTTTGTGTTAGAAAAGCTGACTTGGTGTTAGGCCAGCTCTTATAACTACTTCCTGGAGTTTTTCCAGGTCAGAAGGTCACACGGTCAGGAGACTGGTAAAACTCGTGGCCTTCCTAACGGGTAACTGTTGTATGTTGTTAGGCAGGTCAGACGGCGTTGATGCTGGCAGTGAGTCACGGGCGAGGGGACATGGTACGGGCGCTGCTCTCCTGCGGGGCACAGGTCAACATCCGCGACGACGACGGCTCCACGGCGCTCATGTGTGCCTGCGAGCACGGCCACGTCGACATCGTTCGTCAGCTGCTGTCTGTGCCAGGCTGTGATGTCACCCTCACTGATAACGTGAGTCAACAAACCTACTCCCAAACTTCTAGGATTTTACATAGCATTTTACTTAGTTGTTTTCCCACCCTGTTTTCCCTACTCTCTGTCTAACAGTATCTGAGTCTGTCTCCCATGTCAATACAGTGTCTTTGACTATTTGTTTTCTACTTTCTCTTCTGTCCCTCTCTCTCTTTGGCAATCAACCTATGGTTATTATCGATCTCTCTCTCCACTAGGATGGCAGTTCAGCCCTGTCCATAGCCCTGGAGGCCAGTCAGAATGACATCGCTGTGCTTCTCTACGCTCACCTCAACTTTGCCAAGCCTCCTTCCCCTGTAAGTGTTGTCAAACAGAGAATTTCCGTTAACATTTGAACAAAAACAAACACACAACACACACTCACTTGTGGGTACATCAGGTGATGTTTACAATATTGTTTTACCCTCAAGGTATCACCAAAGTCTCCTCTTTTGGGATCCTCTCCCCCCTCTGGTGAAACAAAGTGACCACACTGTTAGATACCTTTTGGTGAATTTGGCAGCACCGCTTCAACCAGCTCCTCAACCATTCCACCACAAGTGTTGATATCTGTGTATATATGTGTGTGTGTCTGTCTGTGTGTATTTGTGTGTGAGAGAGTGATTGTAATGGTCTTTTTCCTCTTCTCTCTGTCTGTTCTCTCTGTATGTACTCTATGTGCACGTCGGCATGAAACCCAGCACTTGACACAATCCTAGTGTATCTTTTCTTAAACAAAAATGAATTCATTGTGATGCTATACTCACATATAGTTCTTTACGCACAAGAGTCCGTTTTTTTGTTACAGTGTTGGTTGAAATCAATCTCAGATAATATTCACATGACAGAATAAGCAATTCCCATTGTAACAGCGCAACACACAAACTCAACTCAGCAATAATCCCACTTACATTCGTTTTGTGTTTTTTTATTGCCACTAGATAAGCAAGATTGTATTACTTTACCGTAGTTCATTATTGTAGCTTATTTTTTGTTCATATGAATTTGTTACTTATTACTGTACAAGCAATATATGTCATTCTGTATATCATTGATAATCGATCAGTTACAACTACACAGTAGGAATATGTTGTGTCTCATCACAATCATTTATGAAATGCTGAAAGTCACCCATATCACTGTAAAATGATTAATTCACCCATATCGTTCTGAAACTACAAAATCACCCATTTCATTCTAAAATACACATATCTCTCTGAAGTGTCCTTTATCGTATGTATCAGTCAGCTGATTGGTGCTAAAACAATTCTGATACAGGACTCCAGTTTAATTCAGCACAATAGATTGAGATTTCTACACAACCTTTATTTACCCTAGAGTATTTTTGATAGTGTCTTTTTATTCAATCCAAATTGCACATAGATAACGGTATGGATCTCCAACACTGTTAACAGATGACAAACTTTACACACAGCATTGCTACTTTAGACACCTTTAGACACCTAGCTGTGACGAGGCCTACAGCACCCTTATCAGGATACTGTTGTTTGAAATGATGGTCTTACTGGCTAACTTTCAACCAGATTTTAGTCGTGGTAACAGTTAACAATTTTTTCTGAATTTTTATCCAAAGATCTTCCCCTCATAACAACTCTTTTCTTACACTGTATGTTGTGGTGATCAGTTTGAGTGTAAAGATAATAATATGTATTGACCAGACAGATAATTCACAACAAAAGATTTGGCAACGTTATCGTTGAGGTCAATAACAGTTGTAATGTTCATGAGAAGGCAACTAGAAATGGTAGCTACTCTAACTATCCAATAAAGGTACTACATTTCTGAAATGAAAGATTGTTTATTTTCTTGAATAAAGGTTTTATGAGTGGTTTTACTGAGGGAAGGAGTGACGTGGGGTGGTTGGGTACTGACTAGGGTGTGTAAGGTGGTAGGCAAGGTTAAAATTCATGTTCAGTGGTCACCCTTTTTGGATTAGTTGGTAACTAGAAAGTGACAGAATGGACAATGGATCTAATGAAGAATTTGCATTGTAATATAGGTATACCAAAATTATAATAATATATGACATTATTCTACAGTAGTAGTGATGCATAAAATTATAATTTGAAAATTATTGAAGTCCAGAATACAAAAATACACTGAGTATACCAAACATTAGGGACACCTTCCTAATGTGGAGTTGCCTCACCCTCTGAATGGCACACATACACAATCATGTCTCAAGGCTTGAAAATCCTTTTTTAACCTGTCTCCTCCCCTTCATCTACACTGATTGAAGTGGATTTAACAAGTGATATCAGTAAGGGATCATAGCTTTCAGCTAGATTCACCTGGTCAGTCTGTTATAGAAAGAGCAGGTGTTCTTAATCTTTTGTATACTCATTGGTGTCTCAATTTGGATTTCTCTTTTGACGTCATCCCCCCCCACACCTTTTAATATAGGATTTCCTGAGCAATTGGATTTTATAACGTTTTATATTTGTTTTACCTTCTTTTTTATACATTCATATTTGTATTACTTGTTCACAACTATAGGTTTACCTACTCGCACATTTTTTTTTTTTTTTCCTTCTGTAAAATGCTCCGTTTGTATTTTTCCACATTTGGTTTTATGGGTCTTTGGAAGAAAATAATAAATCAGCCTTCATCGTAAATCGTCTCTGTGTGTGTTTCTAGTAACAGTAGAAACTGTACCAATCTCTCTGATTAGGCTAAGGCCTTCTTGAATCTTCAATTCATCGTGGATGATACTATAATTATAATAAATTCCAAGACAATGTTCCTCTGCCCTTACCGTGTAACTAATAATCATAATTATAATAATGAAAGTAGGCTATTAGCCTACTCTGCAGTGGGTATTGAACAGGACCTTGCACGCAATTAACCTTCGGCAAGGAGTTTGAATAGAGAATTTCTCGAGCCAGCTGTAGCCTAATTGTGCATGATTTGACCAACAGAGCGCGCTGTTGCATTTAGTGTAGTCGTGGATTTCTTGGGCACGCCGCGCACGCTGTCATGTCTGCAGTAGACCAGCAGAGGACACTTATAGACTGTATTTGTGTTGGAGACCAAACTATTGTTTCCCCAATTTCCCTCAAAACCATCAAAAAAAACAGACTTCCACTTTTAGAAATAACCCAAATCCACTGCGCAATGCAATGCTTAGGCTGCCCATAAACCCCTTCTCAAAATCAAATCGCGTGCTACCAATGCCATCAACATTATAAACACTTTAATCTGGTCTATCAATCATTCCCTCGTGCATTAAAAATGTTCCATTACGATTTCCAATTGTATGCCTATTGTATGTGACACATAGGCCTATTGTAAAACTAAAGTTGTAAGTTGTTAACATGTTCTTTTTGATTTAGCTATGTCACCGAAGAATATAGATTTTGCCTCAGAAGAATCAATCATATTTTACATTTTGACACAGTTGACCCCATTGATTGATTTGCTGGTCTATTGATATGTCGATTATAAACAGTTATGTGAAATTGCGAAATGTACCTTCATTGTGATACAAAAATGTTAAATAAATAAGTCAAACAGTAAAGCATTGATGAAATGTAGATTGTATGGTCAATGAATGCCCCATGTATGGCCCATGGTACGAACAGGATAATCACAATCAGCATGACTTTCTTACAAAAAGGTAAAATGTTTAAAATGTGCCTATATACGCTATTAATAGCCAATTGACCTCAAACAAGGAAAGTGCCTCTGATGTCGTAGTGCATACTATCACGGAAAGTGCCAGGCTAACTGAGCGACTAGGGTGGAACCAGAACACTGTGATAAAACTGACGCATGTTTCCTTTGAGATAAGCAGTGACAGAGATCGATGCCCTTTATCAATGTGCACCCCACCTCTTGTTAGAGCACCAAATCTCCAAATATGAGCTCATTGCTAGACAAGTTTAAATTCACATTCAATTATTTTGTAATTGTGTGTTCGTTTTATAGGCCTATCTACAGTACCAGTCAAAAGTTTGGACACACCTACTCATTCAAGGGTTTTTATTTATTTTTTACTATTTTCTACATTGTATAATAATAGTGAAGATATCAAAACTATGAAATAACACATATACAAGCACATAATGCATAAAAATCGTCTGTCCTTGGTTGCAACACTCACTCTGGAATTCCAAACTGCCTCTGGAAGCAACGTCAGCACAATAACAATTTGTCAGGAGCTTCATGAAATGGATTTCCATTGCCGAGCAGCCGCACACAAGCCTAAGATCACCATGCGCAATGCCAAGCTTCGGCTGGAGTGGTGTAAAGCTTGCCGACTCTGGAAACACGTTCTCTGGAGTGATGAATCACGCTTCACCCCCTGCAGTCCGTCTGACTAATTTGGGTTTGGCAGATGCCAGGAGAACGCTACCTGTCCGAATGCATAGTGCCTACGTTAAAGTTTGGTGGAGGAGGAATAATGGTCTGGGGCTGTTTTTCATGGTTTGAAATCTTAACGCTACAGGATACAATGACCTTCTAGACAATTCTGTGCTTCCAACATTGGGGCAACAGTTTGGGGAAGGCCCTTTCCTGTTTCAGCATGACATTGCCCCCATGCAAAAAGGGAGGTCCATACAGAACTGGTTTGTCGAGATCTGTGTGGAAGAACTTGACTGGCCCTGATCCCAACTCCACTAAACACCTTTGGGATTAATTGGAATGCCGACTGCGAGCCAGGCCTTATAGCCCAAATCAGTGCCCGACCTCACTAATGCTCTTGTTGCTGAATGGAGCAAGTCCCCACAGCAATGTTCCAACATCTAGTGGAAAGCCTTCCCAGAAGAGTTGAGGCTGTTATTGCAGCGAAGGGGGGACCAACTCCTTAATGCCCATGATTTGGGAATGAGATGTTCTATGAACAGGTGGATACATACTTTTGGTCATGTAGTGTCAATGGCAAGGAGAAGTAATCAACATTTCAAAATGAATATATATAATTTGTAGATCATTTTTCATTATGTTGAACTCCGTTATAGGTGGAAGAGGAAGTGTAAACTCCAAACACATTTTCGCTAAAAGCAGCTTGTTTAGCTGGATAAACAAAGGTTGGCAAAAATGAATGTCCAAGTCAAGAAATCGTAACAGCAGCCAGCAACACTTGAGGCACTAGCCTATTAGCAGGTCCTTTTTCAAAGCATAGGTCAGATACTCCAGTGAGTGTTATTGGCTCAATATTAGGAGTTGAGAAATAAAGTTGACATCATTAAAAATAAGATATGCTCCTCTTTTCTACAGTCGGCATGTCATTCAACATTCGTTTATTCTGTTTTTGCCAGCGATATTCAGAACATTCAAAATAAAATAATAATAACAAATCCACTAAAAGAAAGAAGAAAATAACGTTTGAATTACCCTGCCAAACGCCCATAATTTATTTTATCTATACTTGGCTGTGTGCCATGAGTTGTAAACAACTAAGATGACACGCTATGATAAGAGATAACCAATGGGTCTCTTTTGGAGGTGGTTTCTGGGCAGCAGCATGGTGCTTGGGCAGATCAGACAATACATAACAAGGGCCCCGAAACAGTGAGCTCTATTGAGTTTGTCGGCAGCAAGTCCAGAAGTTGAAGCAACAATGAGTCTCTCCGCTAAGGACAAGGCAATTGTCAAGGCCTTTTTTGGCAAGGTTGCCGGGAGGGCAGAGGATGTTGGCAACGAGGCACTTTCCAGGTAATTACAATTATTGAATAATTAATACAAGTAATTGATCAATACAGTTATTTAAGACCTTTGAATTACTTACCATACACGTGCGTAAAAATGTGACTGGCGCGTAAATGGAACTCTCTTTTTCCAATTCATATCAAGTT
>QNTS01007651.1:38448-49530 GCA_003317085.1 Hucho hucho
AACAGTGAGCTCTATTGAGTTTGTCGGCAGCAAGTCCAGAGGTTGAAGCAACAATGAGTCTCTCCGCTAAGGACAAGGCAATTGTCAAGGCCTTTTTTGGCAAGGTTGCCGGGAGGGCAGAGGATGTTGGCAACGAGGCACTTTCCAGGTAATTACAATTATTGAATAATTAATACAAGTAATTGATCAATACAGTTATTTAAGACCTTTGAATTACTTACCATACACGTGCGTAAAAATGTGACTGGCGCGTAAATGGAACTCTCTTTTTCCAATTCATATCAAGTTAAAAGAGTGGGGTCATATAGTACAACGATAAACATGCCACGCTTAACCGACGTATGTTTTCAACCTCCCAGGACGCTGGTGGTGTACCCCCAGACCAAGACATATTTCTCCCACTGGAAGGACCTGAGCCTCGGCTCTGCCCCGGTCAGGAAGCACGGTGGGACCGTCATGGGAGGCGTCCTGGATGCCATTGACAAGATTGACGACCTTAGTGCTGGTCTTCTTACCCTCAGCGAATTGCACGCCTTCATGTTGAGAGTGGATCCTGCCAACTTCAAGGTTAGTAAATAGTTAAAAATGCACATATACCGTAATAGTTTAATGTAAGGATTTCAATCTTCAGAAACATACTCGTGAAATATGCTTCTAATAATGTTTCTGCTCTCTCTTCACATCCCCAGATCTTCAACCACAACATGCTGGTGACGCTGGCCATGATGTTCCCTGATGACTTCACCCCTGAGGTGCACGTAGCCACGGACAAGTTTCTGGCCCAGCTGGCCCTGGCTCTGTCTGAGAAGTACCGTTAAGCAATGAGCCAGATTTCCACTTGACAATCTTTGTAGGGTGCCAATTGAAATGAAAATATGCAATAAATGAATCCTACCGATCGAATCTGAAGCGTTGTTGTCCTTGGTGATTAATCGTAGGCTATATGTGTTTTAATGTTTAGTTACTTATTTATTTAATTGATAGACCTAGATTATTGATAGTGAAATAATTACACAAATATATCCACTATCCACAAAGTTGAAAACATTGCCATTAATAGAAATAGCAATTATTATAGTAATAGGTAACCACCACCTTCATTATCATTATTATCATCATCATGATCATCATTATTAGGCTACCATTATTATATCACAATCATTATGATTGTATGTTTGTTTGTGTGTAACTCTGTGTTGTTGTTTTTGTCGCACTGCTTTGCTTATCTTGGCCAGGTCGCAGTTGTAAATGAGAACATGTTCTCAACTGGCCTACCTGGTTAAATAAAGGGGAAATAAAAATAAAATGAATCCTTGTAGGATATAAATCATTACTGTTTGTCTTCTGGAGGCCTACGTTACCAGTATTTAGACCAGGTTATTATTTCATGAAATAATCAATAAGCCAGAAGCACTGGTCTTGGATCAGATTTCTCACCCAAACTTTACATGAGAATGGCCCAGCTCTTATAGAGATAACTACAATAGGTCATTTATAGATATAGGTTAGTTTGCACCATTTAAAATTATGCAACTTCATACACCAATCATTATTTAAATAATTGCTCAAACTTGCACTTGCTTGAAAAAACATAGGCACACACATCTTGATATCGTAATTGTCATATTATTAAATAAAACAACTATATATATTTTTTTTTATTGTGAATGAAAACATGCTTTATCATCATAAAATGTAGATTAATAAAAGGAAAATACATTTTTACAAAAAAAAAACTAAAAAACTAAAATGCATGTTTTATTAGGCCTAAATAAAATAAAAGCCAGGCAACATATTTTCTTTATCGGCTTTTGGCAGAACTGAAAACAAAAGTATAATTATCTATACATCGGCAGTCACAGGGACATTAAACTGTCCACATTTCCACCAACGCCACTTAAATAATTTCAAATATGAATTGGTAATGAATAATGATGATCATTAATGAATGAGCATAAAAGGCACATGAGAACTATAGTCACTGTCTTGGTGATTGGTTCCCTTCAGTCGTTGTAACTTACAGTAGGCAATGAATGGGCTGGCGTGGTCCTGCAATGACTTTCTACAAAACATTGTTAACCCAGCCCACTCAAAACAGCTAAACCAATAGGTGGCTTTTGGTGTGGAGACAAAACGCGTATATAAGCTGTCCCTTCAGTAGCATGAACAGTACATATCATTTTGAGTGATACCTCACAAACGTCAATATGGTTCAGTGGACAGACTTCGAGCGCCAAACAATCCAGAACATCTTCGGGAAGATGGACTACGATGACGTGGGCCCCGCGGCTCTTTCCAGGTCTTTGCTCTTTTTCATACCTCCTTAAAAATAGGCCTACATTTACATTGAACCTCGTGCATATTATATGATTAATGCAGTCACTCATAATCCCATTATCCACTTACAGGTGTCTGGTTGTGTACCCCTGGACCCAGAGGTATTTCGGTAACTTTGGAAACCTGTACAACGCCGCTGCCATCCTGGGAAACCCCAATGTCGCTGCTCACGGAAAGACCGTCCTGCAAGGACTGGTCCGGGCTGTCAAGAACATGGATGACATCAAGGCCACCTTCGCAGAGCTTAGCGTGCTGCACTCCGAGAAATTGCGCGTGGATCCCGACAACTTCCGGGTAAATTAGTTATACTTTTATACTTCACAAGGTCATATTTTACTCTCAATAGTGTGCCAGGATGCATTTTTTTACATGTCCATTTTACTTTTTATTTTGCAGCTGCTGGCTGACTGCTTGACTATTGTCGTTGCTTCAAGAATGGGTTCTGACTTCACCGCTGACGTCCAGGGTGCTTTCCAGAAGTTCCTGGCCGTCGTGGTGAGCTCCCTGTGCAGACAGTACCACTAGAGCGTTAGTTGCTTGCGTCAACAGAAACAGAGCAACATCCGGCGCCCTTCATTGCATGTATCAAAACAGATGTATCGATTCTGAAGGAAAAATAAAGTGCTAAATCGAAAATATATTTTTCATCGCTTTCATTATGTGTTCGTTTGTCAACATGTATAGCCTACATTAACATATATTTTAAACAAATGAAAGGTCCACGTCAATAGGCCTACCTCTTTTTTGTGGTTTATATGAGTCTAAAAGTTGTGCAACTTATTTCTACTGGTACGCCTCCAAAGTACCCAATTCTCTGTCCAACCAAAAGCATAAATATTGTCCTAAAATACATTTCACACATATGAACTGTGACAACATACACGAGGGGAAAATTCCATAAATAGCGTTAGAATGACAAACCAAATAAATATGTAGGCTACAGCAGCCTAGAGGAAGGTAAATTGTGGTTTCTTCCCTGTCCTCTCTCTGGCTAATGATGAAGAACTGTAGGCTACATGTGTGCACCGGGGAGGCCGGTTGGAGGCTTGACAAGTTAACAGCATCAGAACGTATATAAAATAAAATACAAATCTAAATGAACTGTGTCTGCATTGACGTTCATAAAACTCCACCGACCCGCTATTGCGCATTGGAACCCAGAACGATATCTGAACACTTGGTCACAACAACGCCGAGGACACCCAAACCAGAGTGGCCACCGCAAAGCCCAAGAGCCTGACCCTCCCTGGAAGTTGCCGTAGCCCTGCTTAAGATATTTAGCCCGTATTGGCAATTGGTTTAGACGCAGGGCATATGTTGGCGCACAATTGGCCCAGCGTCGTCCTGGTTAGGGATGGGTTTGGCCGAGGTATGCCGTCATTGTAAAATAAGAATTTGTTATTAACTGACTTGCCTAGTTAAATAAAGGTTAAATGTTCTAGCTTGGTAGACTATGTCGTGGTGGGAAATTGAAATGTATATTGGGCCAAGTTGGAAGTAATAATGCATTTAGATGATAGTTTATTGAGATGCATAAATACACCACACCAAAAGCATGATTTTATGGCTGTTTTAAAACGAATTTCCTGCAATTCGACATAGTAATGATTTATGAGCACTATTTGATCAATTGATTTATTGATTAAATCTTTGCAAATAAATATTATGAATTGATTAGGGTATATTGTAACCATGTGTTCAAGCTAATCAAATCAAAGTTTATTTAGCGCTGTCTTTTTGGAACCATGAAGGGCGCTCCTACAATAACACTCATCAAGATCTGTTGCCTAAGCCTAAAAGTCCTACTCATCACTTCTTTTTATTATTACAAATACAAGATTATCACTTCTCACAATGGTGCTCGTTTACTAAAGTTAGATCAAAGCTGAATCAATGCCTCATAAGATACAATATAATGATTAATTAATTATTATTTTATATAACAGAACCGAATAAAATAGCATAGCATAAAAGGCCTATAGGCTAATGTTACTGTTCCACCAAAAACACCTCAGCATTTCTAATGAGATTTTAGAACGGTTAGCTGAAGCTGAATAGTAAAAGAAAAGAAAAAGTATAATGCGCCAAAACTCAACAGGATATATGTGATATATGATATATATGCTTTGACTGAAACAAAATACAAGAAAGGCTAATAGTCTGTTAACACCATCTGCTCTAAACAGTAAGATCGAAATGCATAGGTTATTCCCATGAAACTGATTGAGATCTATCAAATTGTTGGAATACAGATGTAGTTTCGCCGGTAAAACATTAATTAATAACTATCATTCACGATTGACAGTTATGATGGCCTATTTTGAAACGAGGTATGCCTAACTTGGTGTTTGAGGGTATTACAAATATAAAATGTTCTTGAGACAACATGTGTGGGCATAAGCAGACATTGCAATTGGAATAAGCATGTTATAACAGGGCTCTCCAACCCTGTTCCTTTGTGTCATGTTTAATTGATGCATAATGCTAAGCCTGGCTGTTTTCACCACACACTTTTTACATTGCAAAATCCGCTTTCCCTTTAAATAAAAACCATCAAGATAAACAGTTGTTGATGGTGGTATTTTTATTCCATGATTCATATCATACAACACGTGCAAAATATATGATCAACACAGAAAATCGAGGGGATGTATCTTCTCGCCTTTTAACGATACTTCTCGGAAAGGGCCAGGGCCAACTTGGCGAGGAACTTGTCCACAGACACGTGCACCTCAGGGGTAAAGTCATCAGGGAACATCATGGCCAGCACCACCAGAATGTTGTGATTGATGATCTGTAGATGTAGAGGGAGTAGAGTTATTATTATCAAGCGTTTTAGGCCTAGTCCATATGCGAAAGATAGTGTTACTGAAGATTCAATTGGAACCTTCACAAAATACACACACAGGACTCAAATTTGGACACGGTTGCCGCTGTGATATTTTGAGAAAGGGTGAGTCGTTTTAATGATTCAGTTAGTAATTTCGTCACCTTGAAGTTGGCGGGATCCACACGCAGCGTAAAGGCGTGCAGCTCGCTGAGGGTCAGAAGACCACCGGCCAGGTCGTCGATCTTGGTCACGGCATCCAGGACGCCTCCCATGACGGTCAGACCGTGCTTCTTGACCTGAGCAGAGCCGGGGTTCAGGTCCGTCCAGTGGGAGAAGTAGGTCTTGGTCTGGGGGTACACCACCAGGGTCCTGGAAATAAAAATATGTGATTATGTATTATGTTTTAACGTGCGTAAATGCACCGCATAACTCTGTTACAAAACAATCCGTTCAGTATATAATGATGTCGTTACCTAGAGAGAGCCTCATTTCCGATGTCCTCTGCTTTGCTAGCCACCTTTCCAAAAAAGGCTGTCACGATCTGTTTGTCCTTGGCTGTGAGACTCATTCTAGCGGTTTATATGACACAAGATACAGCTGGTGCCATAAGAGTGGACACTGGGAGTATTTATATGGTCTCTAAAGGTCTCTTTGGCTTAGCTCCACCTTCAACTGGAAGTCATTGGATGTACACAATATAGAGTTTGGTGATAACCATTAGTTATGTACCATCAATATATTGCTATTTCATTATGATCAATCACAAATGTTACCCTTTACGCACGGGTATACAGGATATGTAAGTGTTATGACGATAGTGCTGGAAAACGGAACAATCATGCTTCAAATTGTCATAATTCTAAAGGCTACATTATGCATGACGCAACAATGTATTTTATACTTCTTATAATATAATGAAAACTGTAAGCTGGACGTTTTATGCACAAGGAATGGTCTTTGGAATATGTCTGATTGCTATTATTTTAGCCAGTTAGGTGTTCATTTGTTTTATTGACTCATTCATTGATTAATTAGTTTGTGTAAACATTAATTAATTAATTGGATAATAAATAAATAAATTCATAAATTCAGTATATAGGCCTACTCCAATGGCCAAAGTGTATAGAATGTATTTCATATCAATCTGACCCTGTTTTGTCAAGGGTGGTACCAAACAAATGATGATGGACATCTCGTTGGCAAAGGTTGAGTGCCAAGATTGCTTTCTTATCTCTGCAACAGCAAGGCGACAATGACACCGCACCCCTTCCGATAAGGTGTGTTGAAGGTTGATTGATATACATTTTCTCAGTAGGTCAATCGTTTTTTATTTTAGTTTTTTATTTCACCTTTATTTAACCAGTTAGGCAAGTACACAATTAGTTATGGTTAGGCCAGGTCTATTGTTCAAGTCACATGCTGCTGAACCTTACAACGTCGTGCGATGTCACTCAGATTTCCCTAAAAAGAGGTAAATTCATATGTGTGCGCTTTGCATGAGAGTATATCCGGCATAGGCTTTGTTCACCAATATCTAGCCTGATGTCGTAATAGCAGCTTATAGAGAGCATGTCACCATTTGTTAGGTTCGTCGACAAAATCGGAGTAATACGTTTGTCAAGAAGAATATTGATTGTTTGGGTAAGCTAATACACCCTGCATGATACATGTATAATTGAAGTATATCTCACTTGCTTTTCAAAGGGTGGCGCTGGTGAAACTACTGTGCAGGCTACTCTAACCTCGGCACCTCCACTTCTCTCGACCAGAGAGATAACGAGGAACGGTGAGTCAATGATTATTATGTTCACTATATCTTTTACCCTTTTATTTCCTATCCCATAGCATAACGCGATTAGCCTATTTCGTCACCAAATGCAACTAGTAAAATAGCCTATATCTGCATTTTTATTGAAAACATTACAGGCTTACTTATAGGATTTGCATTGATCCAGCACCATGCCTAATGATAACGCTACACACTTCCTAATGTGTTATTTTATAATATGGTTAAAGTCCTCTTGGGTCGTCTTGTTTAAATAGTGCCGTTGCTTAATTCAGCTGCTTTTCCCGAACATTAAGCACGTTGCTCTTCAAACCCATTTTGAATGCCAACGTTCAGCTACAGTACCAGTCAAAGGATTGGACACACCTACTCATTCCAGGGTTTTTCTTAATTTTTTACGTTGTTATAAGGGCATAAGGCGAGACCCAGATGCAGATGGTTAGAGCCTTTGTAGTTTATTTATATCCAAAAGGAGTAGGCAAGAGAATGGTCGTGGACTGGCAAAATGTCAAAAACGGATTCTGAGTCCAAGAGGTATAGAGTGGCAGACAGGCTCGATGTCAGAGCAGGCAGAAGGGTCAGGCAGGTCGGGTACGGAGTCCAGAAAAACAGGCATGGGTCCAAACCGGGAAGACTAGAAAAACAGAATAGAAATCAGGAGCACGGGAAAACCACGCTGGTTGACTTGAAAACATACAAGACGAACTGGCACAGAGAAACGGGAAACACAGGGCTAAATACACTGGGGAAAATAAGCGACACCTGGAGGGGGTGGAGACAATCACAAGAACAGGTGAAACAGATCAGGGCGTGACAGTTGAAGAATAATAGTGAAGACATCAAAACTATGAAATAACACAAATGGATTCATGTAGTAACCAAAAAAGTGTTAAACAAATCAACAGATATCTCAACATCAACTCTTCTGAGGACACTGCGTGAATCAGGCCTTCGTGGTTGAATTGCTGCAAAGAAACCACTACTAAAGGACACCAATAAGAAGAAGAGACATGATTGGGCCAAGAAAGATGAGCAATGGACATTATTAGACCGTGGAAATCTGTCCTTTGGTCTGATGAGTCAAAATGTGAGATTTTTGGTTCAGACCGCAATGTCTTTGTGAGACGCAGAGTAGGTGAACGCATGATCTCTACATGTGTGGTTCCCACCGTGAAGCATGGAGGAGGAGGTGTGATGGTGTGGGGGTGCTTTGCTGGTGACACTGTCAGTGATTTATTTAGAATTCAAGGCATGCTTAACCAGCATGGCTACCACAGCATTCGGCAGCGATACCCCATCCCATCTGGTTTGCGCTTAGTGGGACTATCATTTGTTTTTCAACAGTACAATGACCCAACACACCTCCAGGCTGTGTAAGGGCTATTTGACCAAGAATGAGAGTGATGGAGTGCTGCATCAGATGACCTGGCCTCCACAATCACCTCACCTCAACCCAATTGAGATGGTTTGGGATGAGTTGGATTGCAGAGTGAAGGAAAAACAGCCAACAAGTGCTCAGCATATGTAGGAACTCCTTCAAGAATGTTGGAAAAGCATTCCAGGTGGAGCTGGTTGAGACTATGCCAAGAGTGTTGAAACCTGTCATCAAGGCAAATGGTGGCTCTTTGAAGAATCCAAAATCTAAAATATATTTTGATTTGTTTAACACTGTTTTGTTACTACATGATTCCATGTGTGTTATTTCATAGTTTTGATGTAGAAAATAGCACAAGTAAAGAAAAACCCTTGAATGAGTAGGTGTGTCCAAACTTTTGACTGATAATGTATATGCAAATTCCACCTACCTGAGGCAAGTAAAAGTTTACCTAGGCAACATATTTTCTTATAGACTACCTTACTTTTCCTACGGTAGTGTATTAGAAAACAAGGAATGTTTTGATATAATTACTATAATAAGATAAGGCTGAGGAATATATTGATTATTCCATTGATAAGAGCTCGTTGCTGCATGTGATATTTTACCAAATATACTCTCTTGTCGTGGTATGGCCAAATGTTGACAAAGTATAAGCTTAATTTGTGACACAGGCTTTGACCCTACTGTCCAGCTCTAAAGTTTTGTGGACTGCTGCTTTCATTTGGTTGAGAATGGAAGTTCACCCGTTTTCATTGAATATCCATATCTCCAGGGGCCAGGGGTCTTCAAAATTGTCTTGCCCAGGCAAAACGGCGGCCCAAGGACCCACATAGTAAGTTAGCTAAAGTACACTAAAGTATGTGGACACCCCTTCAAATTAGTGGGTTCGGCTATTTCAGCCACACCCGTTGCTGACAGGTGTTTGAAATCGAGCACACAGCCATGCAATCTCCATAGACAAACATTCACAGTAGAATGGCCACACAAGCTCACAGAATGGGACCACCGAGTGCTGAAGCGCATAACGCGTAAAAATCGTCTGTCCTTGGTTGCAACACTCACTCTGGAATTCCAAACGGCCTCTGGAAGCAACGTCAGCACAATAAGTATTCGTCAGGAGCTTCATGAAATGGATTTCCATTGCTGAGCAGCCGCACACAAGCCTAAGATCACCATGCGCAATGCCAAGCTTCGGCTGGAGTGGTGTAAAGCTTGCCGACTCTGGAGTAGCGGAAAAGGGATGAATCACGCTTCACCATCTGGCAGTCTGTCTGACTAATTTGGGTTTGGCAGACGCCAGGAGAACGCTACCTGTCTGAATGCATAGTGCCTACGTTAAAGTTTGGTGGAGGAGGAATAATGGTCTGGGGCTGTTTTCATGTTTGGGCTAGGCCCCTTAGTTCCGGTGAAGGGAAATCTTAACGCTACAGGATACAATGACCTTCTAGACAATTCTGTGCTTCCAACATTGGGGCAACAGTTTGGAGAAGGCCCTTTCCTGTTTCAGCATGACATTGCCCCCATGCAAAAAGGGAGGTCCATACAGAACTGGTTTGTCGAGATCTGTGTGGAAGAACTTGACTGGCCTGCACAGAGCCCTGATCCCAACTCCACTAAACACCTTTGGGATTAATTGGAATGCCGACTGCGAGCCAGGCCTTATAGCCCAAATCAGTGCCCGACCTCACTAATGCTCTTGTTGCTGAATGGAGCAAGTCCCCACAGCAATGTTCCAACATCTAGTGGAAAGCCTTCCCAGAAGAGTTGAGGCTGTTATTGCAGCGAAGGGGGGACCAACTCCTTAATGCCCATGATTTGGGAATGAGATGTTCTATGAACAGGTGGATACATACTTTTGGTCATGTAGTGTCAATGGCAAGGAGAAGTAATCAACATTTCAAAATGAATATATATAATTTGTAGATCATTTTTCATTATGTTGAACTCCGTTATAGGTGGAAGAGGAAGTGTAAACTCCAAACACATTTTCGCTAAAAGCAGCTTGTTTAGCTGGATAAACAAAGGTTGGCAAAAATGAATGTCCAAGTCAAGAAATCGAAACAGCAGCCAGCAACACTTGAGGCACTAGCCTATTAGCAGGTCCTTTTTCAAAGCATAGGTCAGATACTCCAGTGAGTGTTATTGGCTCAATATTAGGAGTTGAGAAATAAAGTTGACATCATTAAAAAGAAGATATGCTCCTCTTTCTACAGTCGGCATGTCATTCAACATTCGTTTATTCTGTTTTTGCCAGCGATATTCATAACATTCAAAATAAAATAATAATAACAAATCCACTAAAAGAAAGAAGAAAATAACGTTTGAATTACCCTGCCAAACGCCCATAATTTATTTTATCTATACTTGGCTGTGTGCCATGAGTTGTAAACAACTAAGATGACACGCTATGATAAGAGATAACCAATGGGTCTCTTTTGGAGGTGGTTTCTGGGCAGCAGCATGGTGCTTGGGCAGATCAGACAATACATAACAAGGGCCCCGAAACAGTGAGCTCTATTGAGTTTGTCGGCAGCAAGTCCAGAGGTTGAAGCAACAATGAGTCTCTCCGCTAAGGACAAGGCAATTGTCAAGGCCTTTTTTGGCAAGGTTGCCGGGAGGGCAGAGGATGTTGGCAACGAGGCACTTTCCAGGTAATTACAATTATTGAATAATTAATACAAGTAATTGATCAATACAGTTATTTAAGACCTTTGAATTACTTACCATACACGTGCGTAAAAATGTGACTGG
>QNTS01007652.1:10656-28156 GCA_003317085.1 Hucho hucho
GGGGGGGGGGGGGCAGCACCCCTTTCATTCAGGCTCAGGAGTTCCAAGGATTCGTCCTGTGTTTGTGTGTGTGTGTTGCATTAGAGTGCATGAAGGTGGTTGGCTAAAGGCCACAAAGGATCCCCCTACTCCTCAACCCCCCTCACCACCACTACCCTCCCCTCCAAGCCTACACTCAAACCTCCATCCTCCTCATTCATAGGCTATCAGCTTCACCCCTCCCCCCTTCACACCCTCCACCCTCACCACCACGTCTCCATCAAGCCCCATCCCCCCACACCACCCCAACCAGCCCTGGTCCCAGCACAGCCTGAGGGACTGGGAAGTCCCGGGCAGAGAGAGGGAATCCACTGAGCATCCCCATTGAGACGACTGCTTCTTTGTAAGCCAGCCAATCCACCATCCAGGAAGGGCTGTTTTTGGAATGTTACATTCTGTGATGCTGATCACCACAACCTTTCTATGTGCTCTGAGTACTAACAGCACATAGATGTACACAATCCAGACAGACACCATTACAGTGCACCCATGAAGTATCACAAGGGAGAGACAACCATGTCTATACATTCTGATAATCATATTTCTTTGCAAAGGAGAGGAGTGCCCAAAAATGGAAGCTTTAATTCACATTCCCTATAATACCATCCATCTTTTATTGAGACAGGCAGTGCAGGGTGGTGCAGGTGGGGACAGGGCAGGGGGTGGCACAACCGTGAGAGCCAGACATATGGTGTTCTGTACAAAGACAACTCAGCATAAACTCCCTCGTATACACACAAACAAACGCACACACACAGATTTTTCTGCAGCAGCAGCATCTTGCAGAGAACCGATCCCAGAATCCCAGTCTCAACCTCCTGCCCACATAGAGCCACGTTAGTCAGCCTCTTGGTTCCCTGGTTCTGGCTCCTCTTGTCTCCCTTCCTGCTGGCTGGCTCCCTGGTTCTGGCTCCTCTTGTCTCCTTTCCTGCTACCTGGCTCCCTGGTTCTGGTCCTCTTGGCTCCCTTCCTACTGGCTGGCTCCCTGGTTCTGGTCCTCTTGGCTCCCTGGTTCTGGCTCCTCTTGGCTGCCTTCCTAATGGCTGGCTCCCTGATTCTGGTTCCTCTTAGCTCACTTCCTGCTGCCTGGCTCCCTGGTTCTGGTTCCTCTTGGCTGCCTTCCTACTGCCTGGCTCCCTGGTTCTGGTTCCTCTTGGCTGCCTTCCTACTGCCTGGCTCCCTGGTTCTGGTTTCCTCTTGGCTCCCTTCCTACTACCTGGCTTAGTGGTTCTGGTTCCTCTTGGCTGCCTTCCTGCTGCCTGGCTTGGTGGTTCTGTTTCCTCTTGGCTTCCTTCCTGCTGCCTGGCATGGTGGTTCTGGTTCTGTCCAGGTGGAAGGAGGGCAGATGGGTTAGCCATATGGCAGAGAGGAGTTATGGCGCCACACACACACACAGAAACACACACTGACTGCCATGCCGTCTCAGTCTTATAAAAGTCCCATCCAACCGGATCATATCACCGGATCAGCCAGGCGTCAGCTTGGAAGCTGTTTGTGTGAACACATCTTGGGTTTTAGATGTCTCTGTCTACAATCATTTTGTGAAGAGCTCTGTAAACTAGATTGACTGACAGTTGTGTAAATACTTTATTCTAAAACAGTCTGGCTGACAGACAGGCACACAGAGAGAGCTGTGGGGCATGTTTACCTAACACTACTGCCTGAGAGCATCTGAGAACACGCACGCACACACACACTGAAGCATGGTGAAGGAAAATGCTAAAAATAAACTTTAAAAACAATGTCTGCTGACAGAGGGTGTACAAACAGAACACTGCAGAGAGGATGCAAGTACAGCTGTTTGTGTGTGAGTATCAAACTTGGCATGCAGGGCAGGAGGCCAATACTTGATCTTTCCAGCAGGCATTTGTGTCTGTGTGACAAGCCTCTCAGAATGAACTGCACACCAAGCAGACTGTGTGAGAGAGAGAGAGAGAGAGAGAGAGAGAGAGAGAGAGACCCCAAGAGGCAGGCGTATCAGCGGCTCCAAGCCCAGAAACTGACAGCCGACACTGGGCTTGAGAGCAGCACAGCATGGCCTTGTCCTGGAGCCAGGATGCTAACGGCTAACTAGCTAACAACTTATAGATGCCACACTGTGTGTGTGTCTAGCAGAGTGCTGCAGAGATTTTCTGAGTTAAGAGATCTTGGAGTGCAGTTTTCCCTCGTTCTCCCACTCATTCCCTTGTTTCAATAATTCCGTCCCTCCAGGAAGACTACAGAGGGAGAGAAGGAGGGGAGGAGGAGAGGAAGATAGGGAGGGAATGATGAAGGAGGCTGCTAAAACAGATGTCACAAAGCCATAGGGTCCCAGTGTTGTTCATTTCGGTTTCTCTCTCACCCCCTCGTTCTCCCTCACTCCCACGGTCCATTCCTCTCTCCCTCACTCCCACTGTCTCTGTCCATTCCTCTCTCCCTCACTCCCACTGTCTCTGTCCATTCCTCTCTCCCTCACTCCCACTGTCTCTGTCCATTCCTCTCTCCCTTTTTCTCTATTCTTCCCTCCTTCTCCCTGACTCATTTCACACCCTTCTTCTCATTTTACACTCTCCCCTCTCCTCTCTCTCCCCCCTCTCCTCTCTCTCCACCATAAGGCGGTAACCCACACAAACCCGCGCGGGCACTTGTGCTCGCTCACACACACACACAAATAAACACACACACACACACACGCACACATACATAGACATGCACGCACACACATACAGACACGCACACACATACAGACACGCACGCACACACATACAGACACGCACGCACAAATATGGTGTAATTTTTATTTATTTATATATTTCTGCCAAGATTCATTTTTAAATTGATAGTCGTTGGCTCAATGACTGGATGTCTATGGGAACAGCTAGCATGTCATAACACTAACGCTAGTAGAAATTCATCCCCCCCTACCCTTGCCGCCACTGCTGAAAACAAACATACCTTTCTTGCCTTCCTGATTACCTCCACCCTAAACACACATACAGAAGATAAAGTGTCTCTCACATAAACACATCAGAATCAGAGCTTGGTCTTCTCTCTCAGGGCAACAGATGCTGCTTGAAACCATCAGCTCTCCCTCATCAATACAACTATATACTGTATTATAAACTGGGTGGTTAGAGCCCTGAATGCTGATTGGCTGACAGCCGTGGTATATCAGACCGTATACCACGGGTATGACAAAACATTTATTTTTACTGCTCTAGTCACGTTGGTAACCAGTTTATAATAGCAATAAGGCACCTCCGGGGTTTGTGGTATATGGCCAATATAGCATGACTAAGGGCTGTATCCAGGCTGTACTCCTCGATGTGTCGTGCCTAAGAACATCCCTTAGCCGTGGTATATTGGCCATATACCACACACCCTCGTGTTGTATTGATTAATTATATCACTCTCTATTCCTCATGATCTAACTGGCTGGTCAGCTCTGCTCTGTCCTAGTGGATAATCTCTCTACTCTGAAGTCAATGTTAATTATGGGATGTGTAATGTAAGGGTAGTCTGCTGTGTTATCTGCATTCACGGTCCGGTCTGCAAGAGCTTCTAGTCCCATTCAGTCCAGACGACTACTATTACACAGTGTGTGTGAGTGTGTGTGCGTGTGCATCTGTAAATTGATGGCCAAGGTCATGCTTAGCCGAGGTACTCACGCTGACGCGGTCCTTTCCTCCAGGCTCAATCATGTAGGTGTGATTCCCATCAAAGAACATCCCACTGACAGAGAGAGAGAAAAAGAGAAAGAAAGAGAAAGAGAGATCAATATGACCACCAGCCATTGCAGACGTAAACAAGATGGATGCCAGCACTCTCTCTCCTCTCTACAGTAACTGATGAGGACTGTGTGTGTCTGTAACGGCACTAAGAGGGATAGGTGTCTATAGTAGTGTTACACTAGTAACACTACTAATCAAAACTACTAACCAACACTACTAGCACGAGTAACCAACACTAATAACCAACACTACTAACCAACTACTAACCAACACTACTAACCAACACTACCACTAGTAACTAACACTACTAAACAACACTACTAACCAACACTCCTAACACTACTAACAAACTCTACTAACTATAGTAACTAACGCTACTAACCAACACTACTAACCAACATTACTAACACTACTAACCAACACTACCACTAGTAACTAACACTACTAAACAACACTACTAACCAACACTCCTAACACTACTAACCAACACTACTAACACTAGTAACTAATGCTACTAACCAACACTACTAACCAACATTACTAACACTACTAACCAACACTACTAACCAACATTACTAACACTAGTAACCAACACTAATAACCAAAACTACTAATACTAGTAACTAACACTACTAACCAACACTACTAACCAACACTAGTAACCAACACTACTAACCAACACTAATAACCAACACTACTAACAATATTAACATTAGTAACTAACACTACTAACCAACACTATTAACACTATTAACATTAGTAACTAACACTACTAACACTACTAACACTAGTAACTAACACTACAAACCAACACTACTAACCAACACTATTAACCAACACTAATAACCGACACTAATTACCGACACTACTAACCAACACTAATAACCAACACTAATAACCAAAACTACTAATACTAGTAACTAACACTACTAACCAACACTACTAACCAACACTACTAACCAACACTAATAACCAACACTACTAACACTATTAACATTAGTAACTAACACTACTAACACTACTAACACTAGTAACTAACACTACTAACCAACACTATTAACACTATTAACATTAGTAACTAACACTACTAACACTACTAACACTAGTAACTAACACTACAAACCAACACTATTAACCAACACTATTAACCAACACTACTAACCAACACTATTAACCAACACTAATAACCAACACTACTAACCAACACTATTAACCAACACTAATAACCAAAACTACTAACACTAGTAACTAACACTACTAACACTACTAACACTAGTAACTAACACTACTAACACTACTAACACTATTAACACTACAAACCAACACTACTAACCAACACTATTAACACTATTAACACTAGTAACTAACACTACTAACACTAGTAACTAACACTACTAACACTAGTAACTAACACTACTAACCAACACTATTAACACTATTAACACTAGTAACTAACACTAATAACCAACACTATTAACACTATTAACACTAGTAACTAACACTACTAACACTATTAACACTAGTAACTAACACTACTAACACTATTAACACTAGTAACTAACACTACTAACACTATTAACACTAGTAACTAACACTACTAACCAACACTATTAACACTATTAACACTAGTAACTAACACTAATAACCAACACTATTAACACTATTAACACTAGTAACTAACACTAATAACCAACACTATTAACACTATTAACACTAGTAACTAACACTACTAACACTATTAACACTAGTAACTAACACTACTAACACTATTAACACTAGTAACTAACACTACTAACACTATTAACACTAGTAACTAACACTACTAACCAACACTAATAACCAACACTATTAACACTATTAACATTAGTAACTAACACTACTAACACTATTAACACTAGTAACTAACACTACAAACCAACACTAATAACCAACACTATTAACACTAATAACACTAGTAACTAACACTACTAACACTATTAACACCAGTAACTAACACTACAAACCAACACTAATAACCAACACTAATAACCAACACTACTAACCAACACTAATAACCAACACTACTAACCAACACTAATAACCAACACTATTAACCAACACTAATAACCAACACTAATAACCAACACTATTAACCAACACTAATAACCAACACTACTAACCAACACTACTAACAAAAACTACTAATACTAGTAACTAACACTACTAACCAACACTACTAACCAACACTAATAACTAACACTACTAACACTATTAACATTAGTAACTAACACTACTAACACTATTAACACTAGTAACTAACACTACAAACCAACACTAATAAACAACACTATTAACCAACACTACTAACACTATTAACATTAGTAACTAACACTACTAACCAACACTATTAACCAACACTACTAACACTATTAACATTAGTAACTAACACTACAAACCAACACTAATAAACAACACTATTAACCAACACTACTAACACTATTAACATTAGTAACTAACACTACTAACCAACACTATTAACCAACACTAATAACCGACACTACTAACGAACACTACTAACACTATTAACACTAGTAACTAACACTATTAACACTAGTAACTAACACTACTAACCAACACTACTAACCAACACTAATAACCAACACTACTAACACTAGTAACCAACACTACTAACCAACACTACTAACCAACACTATTAACCAACACTACTAACACTATTAACACTAGTAAATAACACTACTAACCAACACTACTAACACTAGTAACCATCACTAGTAACCAACACTACTAACCAACACTACTAACCAACACTACTAACCAAAACTACTAACCAACACTACTAACACAAGTAACCAACACTACTAACCAACACTACTAACCAACACTACTAACACTAGTAACCAACACTACTAACCAAAACTACTAACAAACACTACTAACACGAGTAACCAACACTAATAACCAACACTACTAACCAACTACTAACCAACACTACTAACTAACACTTCTAACTAACACTAGCCTCAACCACCACATTTAGTGCTTTCTCCATCAGGGAAAACAGTCTGTAATATTGTCTTGGTTCAGTCAGTTCAAATATAGACCATAAAATGGTGCAATCTGCAATGACTGGATATTGATACATGATATAGAGTGTATTCTCCACTGCCTTCAACACTATCTACAATACGGTATTACTGTGAACTAGAAGGTGTATGTCTAAAACAGTAACTCTGGGTTACTACGCACGCACACACACACGCACCCACACCCACACCCACCCACCCACACGCACACCCACACACACACACACACACACACACACACACACACACACACACACACACACACACACACACACACACACACACACACGAAGGATAGGTAAACGTCCTCTGTAGTGTCATTACGGGCAGCAATCATCTGAAACACTCACAAAACAATTTCCCATCCAGCATATATGTGAAGGTCCCCTTATCCCTGCAAACTAGGCTGAGAGGTGTGTGTGTGAGTGTGTGTGCATGCAGGCTGACATGCGACTGAGAAGTGGACATCATCAATTAACGTTATCTGAAGATTTTTAGGAGATTGCTCAGGTCAAAGTGTGTACTATAGGAATGAGGGTCAACATCACACACACCTCACATCCAGGCTGGGACGATGCTCCACATACAGAGTTTACCTTCAGCACCAACTGTCTCTGCCAGACCGTACACGCACGCACGCACGCACGCACGCACGCACACACACACACACACACACACACACACACACACACACACACACACTCTCTCTCTCTCTCTATCTCTAAGCATATAGCTCTATATATCAGGCTGCTATGATGGGACTGTCACAGCCTTATTGGGAGTTCACTGACTGTATGTCTTAACGCAGATGGGCCAGCACACACGCACACACGCACGCACACACGCACACATGCACACACACACGCACACACAGGGTCAGGATGGTGGATCAGGCTAGGAGAGAGAGGGTGGTCAGGATGGAGGATCAGGATGGTGGATTACTGTAAACAGTAATACAGTGGTCACACTGTCACAATGTGTGTCTGTAAACAGTAACACAGTGGCCACACTGTCACAATGTGCGTCTGTAAAGAGTAACACAGTGGTCACACTGTCACAATGTGTGTCTGTAAACAGTAACACAGTGTCACAAAATAACTGGACCAAGGCGCAGCGTGCGTGGAGTTCCACATTATTCCTTTAATATGGAACATACAACAACAACAAAGAAAGATCGGACAATCAGTAGCACTTAAACGGCACATACAAAAACAATATCCCACAAATGCAGATGGGAAAATGAACACCCTAAGTATGATCCCCAATGATCCCCTAAGTATGATCCCCACTTGACAGTACCCCCACCCCCCCACCCCCAAAGGTGCGGACTCCGGCCACAAAACCTGAAACTAGATTGGGGAGGGTTCGGGTGGCACCCGCTCAGACCGTGGATCCGGCCAAGTAATCGGGCTGAACGCCGTGCCCGGACTGGGACCCGGCGCAGAGGAAGACTCCGGCCTAGGAGCGGGACTGGACGCCGTGCCTGGACTGGGCACCGGCGCAGAGGAAGGCTCCGGCCTAGTAGCAGGACTGGACGCCGTGCCTGGACTGGGCACCGGCGCAGATGAAGGCTCCGGCCTAGGAGCATGACTGCATGCCGTGCCTGGACTGGGCACCGGCGCAGATGAAGCCTCCGGCCTTGGACCGGGACTGGACGCCGTGCCTGGACTGGGCACCGGCGCAGAGGAGGGCTCTGGCCCTGGCACCGGGCTGGGAAGCCGCACTGGAGGCCTGGTGCGTGGAGCCGGCACAGATTGCACCGGACTGGTGACACGTTCTTCAGGGCAAGTGCGGGAAGCTGGCACATGACGTACCGGGCTGGGAAGGCGCACTGGAGGCCTGGTGTGTGGAGCCGGCACAGGTTGCACCGGACTGGTGATACGCTCTTCAGGGCGAGTGCGGGGAGCTGGCACAGGACGTACCGGGCTGGGAAGGCGCACTGGAGGCCTGGTGCGTGGAGCCGGCGCAGGTTGCACCGGACTGGTGACACACTCTTCAGGGTGAGTGCGGGGAGCTGGCACAGGACGTACCGGGCTGGGAAGGCGCACTGGAGGCCTGGTGCGTGGAGCCGGCACAGATTGCACCTGACTGATGACACGCTCTTCCAACCGCCTGCGCTGCAGCATACTCCTCGCCAACACCTCTCTATGATATCCTTCCTCAAACTCCTCAATCGTCTCCCATTCGGGCTCTGGCTCTCTCCTCGTTTCAGCCGACCGCCCCATGTGCCCCCCCCCCAAAAAAAACCTTGGGGTTGCCCCTGGGCTGTTTGTGGACGCGGACCCCGGCATCGTCGCTGTCCCCCATTATTCCTCGGCAACTCCCGCCAAGGAAGGGTCTCGCATCCACCCATGATCTCCTCCCAAGTCTAACTCTCCTTCACCTTCGTTGCACGCTGCTTGGTCCTGGACTGGTGGTATATTCTGTTACGATCGTTCTCAAAATAACTGGACCAAGGCTCAGCGTGCGTGGAGTTGCACATTATTCCTTTAATATGGAACATACAACAACAACAAAGAAAGAACTGATCGGACAATCAGTAGCGCTTAACTTCTTAGGGAGCGGCTGCCGAGGAGACGGTTTTGGAGAGTCTGGCGTGCCCAAAGTAAAATGCCTGCCATTCAGGCCCAGAAAATAGGATATGCACATAATTGAAGTTTCTAAAAGTGTTAAAATAATGTATGTGAGTATAACAGAAGTGATATAGCAGGCGAAAACCCTAGGAAAATCCATACGGATTTGCAGTTTTTTTTTGTAAATGACCTTTTTCTCCATTGTGGCTATTCATTTTTTTTGTAGGACTGAGACTGCAGTACCTATGGCTTCCACAGGATGTCAACAGTCTTTAGACAAGGTTTCAAAACAGTAGGGCTAAAGGGAATCGTATAGAAAAAGAATTACTGAAGGAAGTGGAAATGAGAAATACTTTTTTTCGGTCACGAGAACGAGAGCGCGCCTCACTTTATTTTCCTTTCTTATCAGTCAGGCTACAATCCGGTTTAAATATTATAGTAAATATACATAAAATGATACCTAAGGAAACATTAAAAATTATGTTTGATTTGTTTGGAGAAATATGATAGGTATAATTTGAACGCGTTCTCTTCACGGTTCTATGGGCGACTCGACGGTGGATTTTATGAACATAACGCGCCAACCAAACTGAGATTTATGGATATAATAAATGACTTTTTCTAACAAAAGAAGCATGGATTGTCTTTGTTGGACACTTGGGAAGCCCTCAGCAGAAGTTCATCGAAGGTAAGCGATTTTATATTAGCGATTTTATGCGTTTTGTGAGACCCGTGTTGGTTATGGATTTATGCTAATGCATAAAATATGAGAGGGGCTATCCTCAAACAATCAAATGTTGTGCTTTCGCCGAAAAGCCTTTTTGAAATCTGACAACGCTGTGATATTGCCAAGAATCAGAGGTTTTGATGACTATGCAACACTTGTATATTGATGAATGTTTAATAATTCAACTTTTGGATTTTGAATTTGGTGCCTTACATTTCACCGGGTAGTGTCGGGAGTGGCCCACTGCTCCCTAAGTAGTTAAACGGCACATACAAAAACAATATCCCACAAATGCAGGTGGGAAAATGAACACCCTAAGTATGATCCCCAATTAGAGGCAACGACTAACAGCTGCCTCTAATTGGGAACCATACACAAAACCAACATAGAAATGAAATACTAGAAACCCCCCTAGTCACGTCCTGACCTAAAACACCATAGAGAACCCAGAGGGCTCTCTATGGCCAGGACGTGACAACAATGTGTGTCTGTAAACAGTAACACAGTGGTCAGACTGTCACAATGTGCAGTTTTCAGTTTCATGGTGGATGGTTTAGAACAGTGGTTCCCAAACTTTTTACAGTCCAGTAACCCTTCAAACGTACCCCCTCTAGCACCAGGGTCAGCGCACTCTCAAATGTTGTTTTTTGCCATCATTGTATGCCTGCCACGCACACAGTATACGATACATTTATTAAACATAAGAATGAGTGTGAGTTTTTGTCACAACCCGGCTCGTGGGAAGTGACAAAGAGCTCTTATAGGACCAGGGCACAAAT
Organism: Hucho hucho; assembly: GCA_003317085.1. NCBI lineage: Eukaryota > Metazoa > Chordata > Actinopteri > Salmoniformes > Salmonidae > Hucho > Hucho hucho. Next base: position 21,568 of record QNTS01007652.1, read on the forward strand.
AATAATATAATAATCAATAATTTTGCTCTTTATTTAGCCATCTTACATATAAACCATATTTGTTCATCAAAAAATGTGAATAACTCACCACAGGTTAATGAGAATTGTGTGCTTGAAAGGATGCACATAACTCTGCAGTGTTGGGTTGTACTGGAGAGAGTATCAGTCTTAAATAATTTTCCACACACAGTCTGTGCCTGTACTTAGTTTTCATGCTAATGAGCACCAAGAATCCACTCTCACATAGGTACGTGGTTGCAAAGGGCATCAGTGTCTTAACAACGCAATTCGCCAACGCAAGAAACTCTTAACGCAGCCATATCCAGAAATCTGGCAGTGGCTTCTGATTAAATAAAATTTTCACAGAACCGCTTGTTGCAATTTCGATGAGGCTCTCTTGTTCAGATATCGGTAAGTGGACTGGAGGCAGGGCATGAAAGGGATAACGAATCCAGTTGTTTGTGTCGTCCATTTAGGGAAAGTACCTGCATAATTGCGCACCAAGGTGCTTCGCTATATCACATTTGATATTGTCCGTAAGCTTGAGTTCATTTACACACAAAAAATCATACAATGATGGAAAGACCTGTGTGTTGTCCTTGTTAATGCAGACAGAAAAGAGCTCCATCATAGCCTCAATTTTGTCCCGCACATTGAATATAGTTGCGGAGAGTCCCTGTAATCCTAGATTCAGATCATTCAGGCGATAAAGAACATCACCCAGATAGGCCAGTCGTGTGAGAGACTCATTATCATGCAAGCGGTCAGACAAGTTAAAATTATGGTCAGTAAAGAAAGCTTGTCTCTCAATAAAAAAAAAACGTGTCAATACTTTGCCCCTTGATAACCAGCGCATTTCTGTATGTTGTAAAAGCGTTACATGGTCGCTGCCCTTATCATTGCATAATGCGGAAAATACACACATCTGTTGACTCATCCAGCTGTGACGCATAGAATTCACCGACTTGTATGCGAAGCAGTAATTGTTTCAAAACATCTCCTGCCATCTCACTGATGCGTCGTAAAACAGTGTCGTTTGATGAAGACATTGTCTGTATAGTTATTTTGGCCTTTCCCCCAGCATTGTCCCAGCCATATCCATTGCAGCAGGAAGAATGAAGTCCTCCACAATAGTATGGGGCTTGCCTGTCCTAGTCACTCGGTAGCTCACCATATAAGACACTTCCTATTTGATGATGGCGCCAATGGAGATGGCAGCATCGCGACTAGCTCTTAAGCAACTCTGCAGTATTTTGTAGGTTTAAGTACTATTTTTTATGTTATTAGCTCAGGAATTGCTTTGTGTCATTACATACAGTGAGGGAAAAAAGTATTTGATCCCCTGCTGATTTTGTACGTTTGCCCACTGACAAAGAAATGATCAGTCTATAATTTTAATGGTAGGTTTATTTGAACAGTGAGAGACAGAATAACAACAAAAAAATCCAGAAAAACGCATGTGAAAAATGTTATAAATTGATTTTCATTTTAATGAGGGAAATAAGTATTTGTACTTGGTGACAAAACCCTTGTTGGCAATCGAACCTTCAGCTCCCTCCACAGATTTTCTATGGGATTAAGGTCTGGAGACTGGCTAGGCCACTCCAGGACCTTAATGTGCTTCTTCTTGAGCCACTCCTTTGTTGCCTTGGCCGTGTGTTTTGGGTCATTGTCATGCTGGAATACCCATCCACGACCCATTTTCAATGCCCTGGCTGAGGGAAGGAGGTTCTCACCCAAGATTTGACGGTACATGGCCCCGTCCATCGTCCCTTTGATGCGGTGAAGTTGTCCTGTCCCCTTAGCATAAAAACACCCCCAAAGCATAATGTTTCCACCTCCATGTTTGACTGTGGGGATGGTGTTCTTGGGGTCATAGGCAGCATACCTCCTCCTCCAAACACGGCGAGTTGAGTTGATGCCAAAGAGCTCCATTTTGGTCTCATCTGACCACAACACTTTCACCCAGTTGTCCTCTGAATCATTCAGATGTTCATTGGCAAACTTCAGACGGGCATGTATATGTACCAGGCAGTGATGCAACCAGTCAGGATGCTCTCGATGTTGCAGCTGTAGAACCTTTTGAGGATCTGAGGACCCATGCCAAATCTTTTTACTTTCCTGAGGGGGAATAGGCTTTGTCATGCCCTCTTCGTGACTGTCTTGGTGTGTTTTGACCATTCTAGTTTGTTGGTGATGTGGACACCAAGGAACTTGAAGCTCTCAACCTGCTCCACCACAGCCCGTCGATGAGAATGGGGGCATGCTCGGTCCTCCTTTTCCTGTAGTCCACAAGACATTTAAGCGTGTTACCCATCGCAAGGCTGCCGGCCCAGATGGTATCACCAGCCGCGTCCTCAGAGCATGCCCAGACCAGCTGGCTGGTGTGTTCACAGATATATTCAATCTCTCCCTATCCCAGTCTGTTGTCCCCACATGCTTCAAGATGGACACCATTGTCCCTGTACCTAAGAAAGCAAAGGTAATTGAACTAAATGACTATCACCCCGTAGCACTCTCCTCTGTCATCATGAAGTGCTTTGAGAGACTAGTCAAGGATCATATCACCTCCCCCTTACCTGCCACCCTAGACCTCTCTTCAATTTGCAATTTGCCCCAATAGATCCACAGACGATGCAATCACCACCACACTGCCCTGTACCATCTGGATAAGAGGAATACCTATGTAAGAATGATGTTTTTTGACTATAGCTCAGAATTCAACACCATAGTACCCTCCAAGCTCATCATCAAGCTCGAGGCCCTGGGTTTGAACCCCGCCCTGTGCAACTGGGTCCTGGACTTCCTGACGGGTTGCCCCCAGGTGGTGAAGGTAGGAAACAACACCTCTTCGCTCATCCTCAACACTGGGGCTCCACAAGGGTGCGTACTCAGCCCCCACCTGTACTCCCTGTTCACCCATGACTGCGTGGCCAAGCATGCCTCCAACTCAATCATCAAGTTTGCAGACAACACAACAGTAGTAGGCTTGATTACCAACAATGATGAGACAGCCTAGAAGGAGGAGGTGAGGGCTCTGTGAGTGTGGTGCCAGGAAAATAACCTCTCACTCAACGTCAACAAAACTAAGTAGATTATCGTGGACTTCAGGAAACAGCAGAGGGAGCACCTCCCTATCCACATCGATGGGACCGCAGTGGAGAAGGTGGAAAGCTTTAAGTTCCTTGGCGTACACATCACTGACAAACTGAAATGGTCCATCCACACAGACATTGTGGTAAAGAAGGCGTAACAGCCTTCAGTACAGGTGCATCAAAGCTGGGACCGAGAGACTGAAAAACAGCTTCTATCTGAAGGCCATCAGACTGCTAAACAGCCATCACTAGCACATCAGGGGCGGCTGCCTACCGACATAGATTAGGAATCACTGGCCACTTTTAGAAATGGATCACTAGCCACTTTAATAATGTTCCGTATCTAGCATTACTCATCTCATTTGTATAAACCGCACTCCACACTATTCTACGGTATCTTAGCCACTTTCAAATTGTGTTTACATATTGCATCAACCATTTCATATGTATATACTGTATTGTATTCTATACTACACCACTGACTGTTAGACAGCCATCTCCAGCACATTAGAGGCTGCTGCCTATAGACATAGATTAGGAATCTTTGGCCACTTCAAGGAAATTAAACACTATCCACTTGAATAATGTCTCCGTATCCTGCATTATTCATCTCATATGTGTAAACTGTACTCTATACTATTCTACGGTATCTTAGTCACTTTAATTGTTTGTAAATATTGCATCGCCCATCTCATATGTATTTACTGTACTCTATACTATGCCACTGTATCTTAGTCCAATGCCGCTCTGACATACACTACCATTCTACCGTTTGGGGTCACTTAGAAATGTCCTTGTTTTCCATGAAAACATACACGAGTGAGTTGCAAAATGAATAGGAAATATAGTCAAGACATTGACAAGGTTATAAATAATGATTTTTAATTGAAATAATAATTGTGTCCTTCAAACTTTGCTTTCGTCAAAGAATCCTCCATTTGCAGCAATTACAGCCTTGCAGACCTTTGGCATTCTAGTTGTCAATTTGTTGAGGTAATCTGAAGAGATTTCACCCCATGCTTCCTGAAGCACCTCCCACAAGTTGGATTGGCTTGATGGTTACTTCTTATGTACCATACGGTCAAGCTGCTCCCACAACAGCTCAATAGGGTTGAGATCCGGTGACTGAACTGGCCACTCCATTATAGACAGAATACCAGCTGACTGCTTCTTCCCTAAATAGTTATTGCATAGTTTGGAGCTGTGCTTTGGGTCATTGGCCTGTTGTAGGAGGAAATTGGCTCCAATTAAGTGCTGTCTACAGGGTATGGCATGGCGTTGCAAAATGATATGAATGTGATAGCCTTCCTTCTTCAAGATCCCTTTTACCCTGTACAAATCTCCCACTCTACCACCACCAAAGCACCTCCAGACCATCACATTGCCTCCACCATGCTTGACAGATGGCGTCAAGCACTCCTCCAGCATCTTTTCATTTTTTCTGCGTCTCACGAATGTTCTTCTTTGTGATCCGAACACCTCAAATGTAGAATTGTTTCTCCATAACACTTTTTTCCCAATCTTCCTCTGTCCAGTGTCTGTTTTTGCCCATCTTAATCTTTTATTTTTATTGGCCAGTCTGAGATATGTTTTTCTTTGCAACTCTGCCTAAAGGTCAGCATCCCGGAGTCGCCTCTTCACTGTTGACGTTGAGATTGGTGTTTGCGGGTACTATTTAATGAAGCTTCCAGTTGAGGACTTGTGAGGCGTCTGTTTCTCAAACTAGACACTCTAATGTACTTGTCCTCTTGCTCAGTTGTGCACCGGGGCCTCCCACTCCTCTTTCTATTCTGGTTAGAGGCCGTTTGCGCTGTTCTGTGAAGAGAGTAGTACACAGCGTTGTACGCGATCTTCAATTTCTTGGCAATTTCTCGCATGGAATAGCCTTCATTTCTCAGAACAAGAATAGACTGATGAGTTTGAGAAGAAAGTCTTTGTTTCTGGACATTTTGAGCCTGTAATTGAACCCACACATTGTGGTAAAGACCTGACTCAGTATAAGAGAAATACTCTCTCTGAGCGCTCTCTCTCTCTCTCTTCCCCCCTTTCTCCCCTTCTCTAACTCCATCAGTCATTCATCTTGCTGAGAGATGTATATAGAACAGGTGCATCTCTCTGACTGACACAGGTGTGTGTCACCGCAGGTCTGTGTTTCTTCTGAGTGTGTGTGTGTGTTTCCTCTGCATTCGAGACTCCCAATTCTGTCGGATATATCCCAATACAGTCACACACACAAACATACATACAATACACACACCTCCCTGCAGGGCTTTCTCCAGCTGACCAATCTCTCTCTCAGAGAAAGCACTGCTTTAGAGCACAACTAAAAATACCAGCCGGAGAAACAGAGACGTCCCACAGGACAATGCTGCAGGGAGGAGAGAGAGAGAGGATGGAGAGAGAAAGAGTGAGACAGAGAGAGAGGATGGAGAAAGAGAGAGGATAGAGAGAGAGGAGGGAGAGAGAGAAGAGGGAGAGAGAGAGGATGAGAGAGAGAAAGAGAGATAGAAAGAGAGAGGAGAGAGAGAGAAGTGTTTGTTTGTGAACAGAAAGATAAATAAAGTATGACTGTATGTGTATGTTGAGGTGGTTGGTAGCATCAAGCTACCAAAATGGTGCTCCCTGGTGTTCAATTCAGCTCCCTGTAAGAGCCTTGGGATCAGGTCCAGGTGGGACCAACACAACATAACGGCCCATGGTTTATAAGAGCCACATTGAGGCTTAATTGGTCCTGCAGTGAGAGCACTAAACTGAGCCATTCACACACACACACAATATATAAACAGAGAGAGAGAGATCAGCTAGTCTGCAATAATTATACTGGCATAATGCCTAAATGGGATAATTGCTATTTAGGCCTGAGACTGGGACACAGGGGGAAGGAAATACTGATCCGAGGAAAACACACACACAGAATACTCACTGCAGGCCGTGGCAGGTGGAGAGGGCCACGAAGGATTCAGGGATGTCCCGCACTATCCCCTGGTAATAACAATGTTCTCCTCCTCCCTGGGGGGGGGGGAGAGAGAGAGGAGAGAGAGAGAGAGAGAAGAGAGAGAGAGCGAGAGAGAGAGAGAGAGAGAGAGAGAGAGAGAGCGAGAGCGAGAGTTTAACACAACTGTCAGTGACATAGAGGACAGTAACTTTAGAGCCAATCCAACCTCTTGCCCAGAAACAACCAAAGATGTCAGCAATGTGTTGAAAGGTTGTGCTACTACAATCAATTTAAACACATATCCACTCCTTACAGATCAACACGAGTGCCTGTTTTCTTTCTGGACAGGGTCATTGTCCTGACCACACCATATAGATGTACTGTACATACTGTACACACACACTGCTGCACATGCTGAAGAAAGAGCAATCTATCACTGAGCATTTCGTAAGGAGATTAATCCAGAGCAATCAATCACAGAGCATTCACCCTTAGATCCCGAGACTGAAGTAATCTATCACAGAGTATATGCTCACACAGACCAAGGGGTGTCTGTGAA
>QNTS01007652.1:32514-49580 GCA_003317085.1 Hucho hucho
TGGTAATCTCTGAGATTACCGTGGCCCAGAGAGGTGGATGTCCAGATTACAGTACGGTCAGCGAGCTATGAGGATGTTGTTAATCCCAGATGAAGAGTTTTAAGGATCAACCATTGGTAGCTAATGACACAACACCGTAGTGCACCCTATCAGCACGTTCTCATCAAACCATCTCATATCTGAAACAACATTCTAATTCAGAGACCAGATTTCCATCCGCTGCTCAGGTTCTTACTTTGAAGATGACAGCCTTCCCATTTTCTGAAAAATGCTTCTCCACGTACTTCGAAGACAGAAGATCACTGGGGAGAAAAGAAGAGGAAACAGAGGAGGAGAAAAGTTTGACAATTACAGATATGAATTCAGAGCTCTGTGTCAGATAAAGGGATGGAAGAGTGTTTATGAAATGACAGTATTCTCTAGTTATCTCCAGGATTGTCTCTAAGCTTCAGAGCATCCATACCACCAATTATCAGCTGCTACCAATAGAGGATTACTTCCAGCGTACGCATGCAGGCACACGCACACTCACACTCACACACACACACACACACACACACACACACACACACACAATCACACAAACACACAATTGAAAACATACTTAACATTCAAGGGCATGTCGTGGATGTGTTTGTACTTGAGAAAGAGAGAGAATGAGCGTAAAGTGAGCAGACAAAAGAAAGGGACAGGGTGAAAGAGAATCAGAAAAAAAGAGAGAAACAGGAAGAGAGAGAGAGACTAACACACAAGGGCCAGTCAGTCTATGAATGCTTTCTCAGCAAAACTGGGCCTAAGATTCCCCATTGAGTTACATACTGCAGCCCCAATCTGGGACAGAGATATATGAGCTATATACACAGCGCTGCAGTGGATAGCTGCAATCTTACCGGCTCCTGACCAATTCTTTTATTTTGTGTTTTTTTACGCTGATCTTAACTTTTTTTAGTTCATCATTTTTGTATATAATATTTCCACCATCATTTCTATAACTGAAAACAGCTTCTGGACATCAGAACAGTGATCACTAACCTCCATGTAGATTTCTACTACAACGGGTCGGCAGCTGTCGATGTATTGCTCAGACCAGGCCCTAATCCCCGGGACACGCAAGAGGAACGGCTCAAGAGAGACAAATGAGTGGGCTCCCTGACGTAGCCGATGTAAGTAAGACCTTTAAACAGGTCAACATTCACACGGCCGCGGGGCCAGACGGATTACCAGGACACGTACTCAGAGCATGCACTGACCAGAACTGGTACCCAGTGTATATAGTCAAGTTATCATGGACTCAGTACTGGTACCCAGTGTATATAGCCAAGTTATCATGGACTCAGTACTGGTACCCAGTGTATATAGACAAGTTATCATGACTCAGTACTGGTACCCAGTGTATATAGCCAAGTTATCATGACTCAGTACTGGTACCCAGTGTATATAGCCAAGTTATCATGGACTCAGTACTGGTACCCAGTGTATATAGCCAAGTTATCATGACTCAGTACTGGTACCCAGTGTATATAGCCAAGTTATCGTGACTCAGTACTGGTACCCAGTGTATATAGCCAAGTTATCATGACTCAGTACTGGTACCCAGTGTATATAGCCAAGTTATCATGACTCATTACTGGTACCCAGTGTATATAGCCAAGTTATCATGGACTCAGTACTGGTACCCAGTGTATATAGCCAAGTTATCATGACTCAGTACTGGTACCCAGTGTATATAGCCAAGTTATCATGACTCAGTACTGGTACCCAGTGTATATAGCCAAGTTATCATGACTCACTGTGTATTTATTATTTGTGTTATTATTGTTCTATTATTTCTCTCTGTATTGTTGGGAAGGGCCCCTAAGTCCACATTTCACTGTTAGTCTACACCTGTTGTTTATGAAGAATGTGACTAATAAAATTGGATTTGATTTGACATCCAAACACTAGACAACAGGAAGGACAACCCAGACATAACACACACACAGTAACACACTGCCCTCTACCTACGCTGGTAAGTTCTTTATTGGTGCCAGTTGAGTTGTTAGGTGTTTGGTGCAACCATTAATGCTGCATCAGGGTGTTTTATGCTCTGCTGAGGTACTGTATCTATGGGAACACCTGGCTCTACCCCAATATCAGACACCGTACTTCCCTGGATGTTTATTAGTTAGAGCATCGGGAGTGACACTAAAATCTATAATCACACCAGCGCGCTGCACCTCAACAGACCCACTCACCACATTGGCCCAGTGAGCAATCAATCACCTCCAACTGCCTGTCAGCACCCAATCAATAGACAGTGCTGTGGAGGCGGGGATAATTTTTCCACTGACTAAAAGATGGAGTGTTTCAAAGTTTATCTTGGGGGCATACAGAGACCAAGTAGAGGATTTTGTGTATTAAGAATCTGAAAGTGGGTGTCTGTATGTGTATGCCCATGCGTATCTGTGTGTGTGTGTGTGTGTGCGTGTGTGAGATAGCGACACCAGTCACATGACCAAGCAGACACCAAACAGCTGGTCCGACACACACACTCTCTCTCTCTCTCTCACACACACACACACACGTATTGGCATGAAACATCGACAAATGAGGAATAGGGGGAGAGTGAGGGAGGAATGAAGAGAGAGGAATGGAGAGAAAGAGGAATGGAGAGAGAGGGGAAGGGAGAGAAAGTGAGAGACAGAGAGAAGTGGGTTTTAGATGACAAACAGACATTCTGTTACAGTAATACAAAGCAAGGGAGAAGAGATAGAAAGGGAGAAGGAGAGAGAGAGAGAGAGAGAGAGAGAGAGAGAGAGAGAGGAAAGAGGGATAGAAACGGTGAGAGATGGATGGCAGAGACGAGCAGAGAAGATTAAAAAGCATAGGTACAGTGAAAGAGAGAGAAAGGTAGAGAGATCAGCCTCCTTACGCACGTCTCACCATCCTTGTGTGTGTCCTCCAACCCCAAACCGTCCGACATTGAGACACACAGTTTACTTCTTTGTTCTGAGGGTGTGTGTGTTTAAGATTCAGCTTCTGTGGTCTGTATCAGCCCCCATGCTGAGCGGGGGCCTGGAGAGAGACTGGAGTGCGTATGGAGCCCACATGGAGGACACACAGGGCCGTAATGGAGGACGCTGATAACAGATTTCAGCTTGAATTATTTGGGGATTTGAATAATTTATTGGACAGACAAAGATGCAAAGTCAGACCCTTGTTTGTGCCTTTCACCTACCCCCGCACACGCACGCACTCACACAAACACACACACATATCCTGGAGAAATTACAAGATTGTGTTAATAATACTGTTATTGCATCAAATGGTTGTTTTATGCAACAGAATAGGGTTCTTAGAACTCTACTGTGTTTGTGTGAACTGAGAGGAGCTTCTGAGATGTAACTCTAGCAACTGATTTATGATGGTCTTGTCCTCTCTCGGAGCCCGCATTCCATAGAACGAGTTGGTGTTTGTGTGCCGGGAGGTACCAGGGTGGAGATGGCTCGGGTATGGAAAATGATGAGAGAAACTTTGTTTTGGGGGCCAGACCATGGTTTCTACACAATGAGAACAATCTTTACAGCAGACACAGTCTGCTGTGAATTATTAGTATCTTTCATAAAAATCCTAACCGTGTGACCCATTCCATACATCTGTTGTTTGTCATGAACATTCAGGAGGATGGACTTTGCTATAAAATGAGGAACTTATTCAAGAACGATCTAATGCAATCTATTACAAAAATAAAGCAAACTGGAAGGAATATGGAGAAAAATGCACAACATTCTTCCTGAATCTCCAATACAGGAACTCTAACAAAAATAATTTTCAGAAACTCGTTACTGAAGACGGCGGCATCTATGATTCTCCAAATGATATTTTAAAAGAGGAAGCAAAATATTTTAGGCAGATGTTCTCTTTTCCATCTCCTCTCCCACTGAATGAATTCTTTCCAAATAATATAAAAAATGGAAAATGAACAAATGTACAGAAAGATCAGTGCAAAAGCCAAATTACAGAGGAATAACTTTTTGAGGCTATTAACGCTTTCAGTCTGGAAAAACCCCAGGGCTTGATGGCATACCTTGATGGCATACCGGTAGAGGTACAGTTGAAGTCGGAAGTTTACATTTAGTCATTAAAACTCATTTTTCAACCACTCCCCAAATTTCTTGTTAACAACCTATAGTTTTGGCAAGTCGGTTAGGACATGCACTTTGTGCATGACACAAGTAATTTTTCCAACAATTGTTTACAGACAGAGTATTTCACTTATAATTCACTGTATCACAATTCCAGTGGGTCAGAAGTTTACATACACTAACTTGACTGTGCCTTTAAACAGCTTGGAAAATTCCAGAAAATGATGTCATGGCTTTAGAAGCTTCTGATTGACATAATTTGAGTCAATTGGAAGTGTACCTGTGGATGTATTTCAAGGCCTACCTTCAAACTCAATGCCTCTTTGCTTGACATCATGGGAAAATCAAAAGAAATCAGCCAAAAAAATGTGTAGACCTCCACAAGTCTGGTTCATCCTTGGGAGCAATTTCCAAACGCCTGAAGGTACCACATTCATCTGTAAAAACAATAGTAACCAAGTATAAACCCCATGGGACCACGCAGCCGTCATACCGCTCAGGAAGGAGACGCGTTCTGTCTCCTAGAGATGAACGTACTTTGGTGCGAAAAGTGCAAATCAATCCCAGAACAACAGCAAAGGACCTTGTGAAGATGCTGGAGGAAACAGGTACAAAAGTATCTATATCCACAGTAAAACGAGTCCTATATCGACATAACCTGAAAGGCCGCTCAGCAAGAAAGAAGCCACTGCTTCAAAACCGCCATAAAAAAGACAGACTACGGTTTGCAACTGCACATGGGGACAAANGGGGTGGCAGCATCATGTTGTGGGGGTGCTTTGCTGCAGGAGGGACTGGTGCACTTCACAAAATAGATGGCATCATGAGGAAGGAAAATTATGTGGATATATTGAAGCAACATCTCAAGACATCAGTCAGGAAGTTAAAGCTTGGTCGCAAATGGGTCTTCCAAATGGACAATGACCCCAAGCATACTTCCAAAGTTGTGGAAAAATGGCTTAAGGACAACAAAGTCAAGGTATTTCAGTGGCCATCACAAAGCCCTGACCTCAATCCCATAGAAAATTTGTGGGCAGAACTGAAAAAGCGTGTGCGAGCAAGGATATCCCGGGTATCCTGGAAGGATATTGACCTCATCCCGTCAGTAGAGGATGCCTGGTTCTAAATTTAAAAAAAATGTAGAACTTGAACAGATATAGCCCTTGGTTCTCTCCAGACCTGACTGCCCTTGACCGGCACAAAAACATCCTGTGGCGTTCTGCATTAGCATCGAATAGCCCCCGTGATATGCAACTTTTCAGGGAAGTTAGGAACCAATATACACAAGCAGTTAGGAAAGCTAAGGCTAGCTTTTTCAAGCAGAAATTTGCATTCTGTAGCACAAACTCAAATAAGTTCTGGGAGACTGTAAAGTCCATGGAGAATAAGAGCACATCCTCCCAGCTGCCCACTAGGCTAGGAAACACTGTCACCACCGATAAATCCACTATAATTGAGAATTTCAATAAGCCTTTTTCTACGGCTGGCCATGCTTTCCACTTGGCTACCCCTACACCGGTCAACAGCCCTGCACTCCCCACAGCAACTCGCCCAAGCTTCACCATTTCTCCTTCACCCAAATCCAGAGAGCTGATGTTCTGAAAGAGCTGCAAAATCTGGACCCCTACAAATCAGCCAAGCTAGACAATCTGAACCTCTCTTTCTAAAATGATCTGTCGAAATTGTTGCAACCCCTATTACTAGCCTGTTCAACCTCTCTTTCGTATCGTCTGAGATTCCCAAAGATTGGAAAGCTGCAGCGGTCATCCCCCTCTTCAAAGGGGGAGACACTCTAGACCCAAACTGCTACAGACCTATATCTATCCTACCCTGCCTTTCTAAGGTCTTAAAAAGCCTAGTTAACAAACAGATTACGGACCATTTCGAATCCCACCGTACCTTCTCCGCTATGAAATCTGGTTTCAGAGCTGGTCATGGGTGCACCTCAGCCACGCTCAAGGTCCTAAACGATATCATAACCGCCATCGATAAGAGACATTACTGTGCAGCCGTATTCATCGACCTGGCCAAGGCTTTCAACTCTGTCAATCACCACATTCTTATTGGCAGACTCAACAGCCTTGGTTTCTCAAATGATTAACTCGCCTGGTTCACCAACTACTTCTCTGATAGAGTTCAGTGTGTCAAATCAGAGGGCCTGTTGTCCAGACCTCTGGCAGTCTCTATCGGGGTGCCACAGGGTTCAATTCTCGTGCCGACTCTCTTCTCTGTATACATCAATGATGTCGCTCTTGCTGCTGGTGATTCTCTGATCCACCTCTACGCAAACGACACCATTCTGTATACTTCTGGCCCCTCTTTGGACACTGTGTTAACTAACCTCCAGACGAGCTTCAATGCCATACAACTCTCCTTCCGTGGCCTCCAACTGCTCTTAAATGCAAGTAAAACTAAATGCATGCTCTTCAACCGATCACTACCCGCACCTGCCTGCCCGTCCAGCATCACTACTCTGGACGGTTCTGACTTAGAATATGTGGACAACTACAAATACCTAGGTGTCTGGTTAGACTGTAAACTCTCCTTCCAGACTCACATTAATCTCCTATCCAAAAGTAAATCTAGAATCGGCTTCCTATTTCGCAACAAAACATCCTTCACTCATGCTGCCAAACATACCCTCGTAAAACTGACCATCCTACCGATCCTCAACTTCGGCGATGTCATTTATAAAATAGCCTCCAATACTCTCTACTCAACAAATTGGATGCAGTCTATCACAGTGCCATCCGTTTTGTCACCAAAGCCCCATATACTACCCACCACTGCGACCTGTATGCTCTCGTTGGCTGGCCCTCGCTATATACTCGTCGCCAAACCCACTGGCTCCAGGTCATCTACAAGTCTTTGCTAGGTAAAGCCCCGCCTTATGTCAGCTCACTGGTCACCATAGCAGCACCCACCCGTAGCACGCGCTCCAGCAGGTATATCTCACTGGTCATCCCCAAAACCAATTCCACCTTTGGCTGCCTTTCCTTCCAGTTCTCTGCTGCCAACGACTGGAACGAACTGCAAAAATCACTGAAGCTGGAGACTCATATCTCCCTCACTAGCTTTAAGCACCAGCTGTCAGAGCAGATCACAGATCACTGCACCTGTGCATAGCCCATCTGTAAATAGTCCATCCAACTACCTCATCCCCATACTGTATTTATGTATTTATCTTGCTCCTTTGCACCCCAGTATCTCTACTTGCACATTCATCTTCTGCACATCTACCATTCCAGTGTTTAATTGCTATATTGTAATTACTTCGCCACCATGGCCTATTTATTGCCTTACCTCCCTTATCTTACCTCATTTGCACTCACTGTATATAGACTTTTTTTTCTACTGTATTATTGACTGTATGTTTGTTTATTCCATGTGTAACTCTGTGTTGTTGTATGTGTCGAACTGCTGTGCTTTATCTTGGCCAGGTCGGAGTTGTAAATGAGAACTTGTTCTCAACTAGCCTACCTGGTTAAATAAAGGTGAAATAAAAAATTTAAAATAAATAAAAAAGGAGGCCTACAAACCTGACTCAGTTACACCAGCTCTGTCAGGAGTAATGGGACAAAATTCACCCAACTTACTGTGGGAAGCTTGTGGAAGGCTACCCGAAATGTTTGACCCAAGTTAAACAATTTAAAGGCAATGCTACCAAATACTAATTGAGTGTATGTAAACTTCTGGGAATGTGATGAAATAAATAAAAGCTGAAATAAATCCTTCTCTCTACTATTATTTTGACATTTCACATTCTTAAGATAAAGTAGTGATCCTGACTGACCTAAGACAGGGAATTTTTATTAGGATTAAATGTCAGAAATTGTGAGAAACTGAGCTTAAATGTATTTGGCTAAGGTGTATGTAAACTTACGATTTCAACTGTATATCAAGCCTTTTTTGATATACTAAAAGCTCCATTGTTAGATTGTTTTAACTACTCCTATAGAAATGGTAGTCTGCCAGGTACTCAGCAGGAAGGTCTGATTTCTCTATTATTAAAACAAGACCCAGATGGCAAATATAAAGACCCAGTCTATCTAAAAAAACTAGAGGCCCCTTACACTTCAATGTTGTGATGCAAAAATACTAGCAAAATGCATTGCACTCAGAATTAAAAGGGTTTTACCAGGTATTGTTCATCCTATTCAGACAGGTTTTTTACATGGACGATACATTGGAGATAATATACGACAACTACTAGAAATAATAGAACATCATGAAACATCTAAGAAGCCAGGCCTGGTTTTTATAGCGGATTTTGAAAAGGCATTTGATAAAGTAAGACTGGATTTTATTTATAAATGCCTGGATTTTTTCAATTTCTCACGGAAATATCTCAATGAAGATCTAGATAACTTTTCTGTACTCTCTGGACTAAAATCTATATATGATAAGTGTACAATATTACGTATTGGATCTTTAAAAAATACAACTTTTTCATTAATCTGCAGTTTACTTATAAAATGGGCTGATGGTGAAGTAGACATACTTGGTATTCATATCACAAAATATATAAATAAACTCTCCACAATGAATTTCAATAGAAAACTTGTAAAAATAGACACGATCCTGCAACCATGGAGAGGTAAATACCTGTCTATTTATGGAAAAATTGCCCTGATTAACTCATTTTACTCACTTACTTATGGCGCTGCCTACTCCTGATGATTTGTTTTTCAATTCATATGAGCAAAAAATATTTTGCTTTATCTGGGACGCTAAACCAATAAAGCGTGCCTATCTATATAATGAATATGAATTGGGTGGGTTGAGATTATTAAATATAAAAGCACTAAACCTCTAAAAGCTTCACTTATTCAAAAGTTTTACTTCAACCCTAAATGGTTCTCAAGTAGATTACTAAGAAAAGCTCATCCGTTGTTTAAAAATGGCATTTTTGCCTTTGTGCAGATTGCCATGTCTCATTTTCAATTAATTGAAAATGATACTTTTTTCAAAGTATCTCTCTTTTTCAAACAAGCATTGCAGAGCTGGCTACAATTTCAATTTCACTCACCTCTAAAGATAGAACAAATATTACAACAAATATTATGGCTGAACTCAAATGTGCTGGTTGAAAAAATATCTGTATTTATGGGAAAGATGTTTGAAAAGGGTATTTTGTTTTTAAATTATATTGTAAATTGGAATGGTAGAGTTATGTCCTTGTCACGGTTCCCTCCGGAACTGTCATTGCGCACACCTGGCCCCAATTAGCAATCATTTAGTGTTTGTATATATGTGCCCTTTGGTTCTCCATTGGGCTGTCGATTGTTGTTCTATGTCCGTTGGTGCATGTGAGTACCTGTGCTGTGTGCTTTGGCTTTCATGCCTTGTTGGATTGCGCACATGATTCCGGGCCTCGTCCTGTGTTTTGATCATTGTGCGCGTCTGTATTTATTTCAGGTACTCCTTGCTCTTTTATTTTGTTTTGGGTTTCAACCCTGTGTTTGTGTATACGTGTTTGTTTCATTTTCGTCCCCGTGCCTTTACACGGCACGCTGTAATGTGGGCAAATAAAAAACCCTATTACGCATTCCTGCGCTTGTCTCCCGATCCCTTCATACCAACCTGACAGTCCTTCATGGAGTTATCAGAATTGTACTGGAAGGTCTGCTCAATCCAAGAGTTCAACCAATTGATTACAGCATTACCCCAAAAATGGAGGAGGCATGTGGCAGCGGGAGGAGGTAGGGAACTGGTCTGCCTGCCCAATATAAATGATCAAAACTGGGGTAGGAATAAAAATAGCGTAAATAGGAACGTATACTAGTTTCATTTGAGGACCAGGATGTTGACAACTGTGACATACAGATTGCAAAATAGTTGGGAAGAGATTTTTTATGTACCGATTCCATGGTACAGGGTGTATGAGTTGATATATAAAACAAAGCAAGATTCAAGACTTCGTTATATAGAATTCTTGCCACCAACAAAATGTTGAATATTTGGGGCATAAATTCCTCGAAGCTCTGCAGATTTTGTTGTGAGGATACAGAATCAAAAGACCATTTATTTTGGTATTGCCCTCAGGTAGCCTGTTTCTGGTCTCAGGTTCAGGAATGGCTGAAAATGCATAGCATTGATCTAAAATTGACCCTAGAAATAGTACTGTTAGGAGATCTGGAGAGACTGGGTCAGTCAATTACTAATATATTAATACTCTTAGTAAAAGTATTTATATTCAACTCGAAATCTGTGTATTCTATTCGATCAAATAGATTGAAATTGTACATTAAACATCACAGCATAGTTGAAAGATATATGTTGAGTAGAAATCCAAAGAGGGTGGCCAGCAGAGATAGGTGGGATGGGGTGAGGGAAGCTGGGGGTTGGGATGTGGAACTTGAGACAAGTGGGAGTGGAGTTGCTGTGCGGGAGAATGATGGTCAAAGATAAAAGTAAAAAATAAAGTCAAAATAAAACATAATAAAAAGTATGTTTGAATGACACTAAGGGGCAGTGTTTTTACAGCTAATGCCGGTTTGCCTGAGGCTGATGCCATGTAGGTATTTGTTCACATGCATATACACACACTCATTCAAATAAACACATACAAGAACACACACATACATGTAATAGTGCCAGACATGCACACACACATATACAGTTGGCATTGCAGTTATGATTTTAGTTGTTCTTGATGTCCTTTGTTTTTGTTTTGTTTTTGTTTTTTTTGTTGCTATTTTCTTCTCTTTCTTTTTTTCTCTTTAGTTCATTCTCTTGGTTGTTGGTGCATTGGGGGGTTCTTGGGGGTTGGGAATGGAATTAATTGTGTATGTATATATATATATATATGTATGTGTATATATATATATATATATATATATTTGTATTATTCTTAGGGGGGGACTGTGGCAGGGGTCTTGAATGGTTGAGGGACAGCTATTGGGGAACTGTGGGGGGATCTTGGAGGGTTCGGGTTCACATTTTTTGGCCTGGTAGGAGATCTGTCAATGTGCCCTTGAGCAGGGCATTGACCCTGGATGCTTCTGTGTGTCGCTCTGAATGGGAGTCTGTTGGGTGACTGGTATGATGTAGTTGTAGAGCGGCTTCACTGCAAGTATATTGTATGTTTCAGATAATCAATAAAATAATAATAATTAATCAATGTTATTAATATGTTTTGAATAAAGTAATATCCTGATTGGTGATTGACCTTGTCTCTCCTCATTATTGATTAGAATTTCCATGACACACACACACACAGGTGCCCTAGGTTCCATTAGCATGTGATCCATCTCTCTGTGGTGTTGTAGGACTTGTGACAGCGAGAGACAGCATGAGGGATGATCAGAGAAAGAGGGAGGTTTCAGTAACAGAACGACAGAGAGAGGGAGGTTGCAGTAACAGAACGACAGAGAGAGGGAGGTTTCAGTAACAGAAAGACAGAGAGAGGGAGGTTTCAGTAACAGACAGTAACGCATCCTCCCACACACACATCAAAAACTATCTTAGTAAACAAACAACAAAAAAAGAAAAACACACAGAGAGGGAGAGAGAGAGAGAGGGGTGGGGGAATCAATCATTTCCAGGCCCAGGGACATGTACTAGTCTGTGGCGATCTAAATGCCAGAACCGGACAAGAACCTGACACTCTCAGCACACAGGGGGACAAACACCTACCTGGAGGTGACAGCATTCCCTGCCCCATTCCCTACCCCAACTACAACAACATAACCAAAAACTGGTCACAACTCCTGCAGCTCTGTCGCACGCTGGGTATGTACATAGTCAATGGTAGGCTTGGAGGGGACTCCTATGGTAGGTATACCTATAGCTCATCTCTTGGCAGTAGTACTGTAGACTACTTTATTACTGACCTCAACCCAGATTCTCTCAGAGCGTTCAGTCAGCCCACTGAAGCCCCTATCAGATCACTGCAAAATCCCAGTCTAATTGAACAGAGCAATACTCAATCATGAGGCCTCAAAGCCAAAGGAACTGAATAATATTAAGAAATGCTATAGATGGAAGGAATGTAGTGTGGAAACCTACCAAAAAACAATTAGGCAACAACAAATTCAATCTCTTTTAGACAACTTCCTGGACAAAACATCCCACTGTAATAGTGAAGGTGTAAACTTGGCAGTAGAAAACCTAAACAGTATATTTGACCTCTCAGCTTCCCTATCAAATCTAAAATTGTCTAACAGAAAAACAAAGAAAATTAACATCAATGACAAATGGTTGGATGAAGAATGAAAAAAAACCTAAGAAAGAAATTGAGAAACCTATCCAACAAAAAAACAGACCCAGAAAACCTGAGTCTATGCCTTCACTATGGTGAATTATTAAAACAATAAAGAAATGCACTATGGAAAAAGAAGGAAGAGTACTTTGTCTTTTTCAAAATTCAGCTCAATGTAATTGAAGAATCCATAGACTAACCACTTCTGGGAAAATTGGAAAACACTAAACAAACAACACAAAGAGTTATCTATCCAAAATGGAGATGTATGGGTAAACCACTTCTCCTATAACAAAGAACAAACAGCAAAAACATCTACATGATCAAATACAAATTTTAGAATCAACAATTAAAGACTACCAGAACCCACTGGATTCTCCAAATACATTGAATGAACTACAGGACAAAATACAAACCCTCCAACCCAAAAAGGCCTGTGGTGTTGATGGTATCCTCAATGAAATTATAAATTATACAGACAACAAATTCCAATTGGCTATACTTAAACTCTTTAACATCATCCTTAGCTCTGGCATCTTCCCAAATATTTGGAACCAAGGCCTGATCACCCCAATACACAAAAGTGGAGACAAATTTGACCACAATAACTACCGTGGGATATGCATCAACAGCAACCTTGGGAAAATCCTCTGCATTACCATTAACAGCAGACTCGTACATTTCCTCAGTGAAAACAACGTACTGAGCAAATGTCAAATTGTCTTTTTCGAAATTACCATACAACAGACCACGTATTCACCCTGCACACCCTAATTGACAAACAAACAAAACAAAGGCAGTCTTCTCACGCTTTGTTGATTTTAAAGCCTTTGACTCAATTTGGCATGAGGGTCTGCTATACAAATTGATGGAAAGTGGTGTTGGGGGAAAACATACGACATAAAATAAAAGTGTGCAGTTAAAATTGGGAAAAAAACACATTTCTTTCCACAGGGCCGTGGGGTGAGACAGGGATGCAGCTTAAGCCCCACCCTCTTCAACATATATATCAACGAATTGGCGAGGGCACTAGAACAATCTGCAGCACCTGGCCTCACCCTGCCAGAATCTGAAGTCAAATGTCTACAGTTTGCTGATGATCTGGTGCTTCTGTCCCCAACCAAGGAGGGCCTACAGCAGCATCTAGATCTTCTGCACAGATTCTGTCAGACCTGGGCCCTGACAGTAAATTTCAGTAAGACAAAAATAATGGTGTTCCAAAAAAGGTCCAGTTGCCAGGACCACAAATACAAATTCCATCTAAACACAGTTGAGCACACAAAGAACTATACATACCTCAGCCTAAACATCAGTGGCACAGGTAAGTTCCACAAAGCTGTGAACGAGCTGAGAGACACGGAAAGAAGGGCCTTCTAAGCCATCAAAAGGAAGATAAGATTCGACATACCAATTAGGATCTGGCAAAAAAAATACTTAAATCAGTTATAAAACCCATTGGCCTTTATGGTTGTGAGGTCTGGGGTCCACTCACCAACCAAGAATTCACTAAATGGGACAAACACCAAATTGAGACTGCGTGCAGAATTCTGCAAAAATATCCTCTGTGTACAATCAAATCAAATCAAAGTTTATTTGTCACGTGCGCCGAATACAACAGGTGTAGACCTTACAGTGAAATGCTTACTTACAGGCTCTAACCAACAGTGAAAAAAAATAATAATAATAAATAAAAAAATAAATAAATAAAAAGGTTAAACACCAAATTATATATGCAGAGCAGAACGCTATTTGGCCCTAAACAGAGAGCACACAGTGGCAGAATACCTGACCTCTGTGACTGACCCAAACTTAAGGAAAGCTTTGACTATGTACAGACTCAGTGAGCATAGCCTTGCTATTGAGAAAGGCCGCCATAGGCAGACCTGGCTCTCAAGAGAAGACAGGCTATGTGCACACTGCCCACAAAATGAGGTGGAAACTGGGGTGCAATTGATAACCTCAAAGCCAAATGTATGACCATATTAGAGACACATATTTCCCTCAGATTACACAGATCCACAAAGAATTTGAAAACAAATCCAATTTTGATAAACTCCCATATCTACTGGGTGAAATACCATAGTGTACCATCACAGCAGCAAGATTTGTGACCTGTTGCCACAAGAAAAGGGCACCCAGTGAAGAACAAACACCATTGTAAATACAACCCATATTTATGTTTATTTATTTTGCCTTTTGTACTTGAACTATTTGCATATCATTACAACACTGTACATAGACATAACATGACATTTGAAATGTCTTTATTATTTTGGAACTTCTGTGAGTGTAATGTTTACTGTTAATTTCACTTTTGTTTATTAACTACACTTGCTTTGGCAATGTTAACATATGTTTACCATGCCAATAAAGCCCTGACATTGAATTGAATTGAATTGAGTGAGAAGCAGCAGCAGACAAGCAGATAGGACACAGCTAGTATCAGTAGAGTCTGACTAAACAGCCAGGTGTGGATTTGTAACAGAGACTTTTCACAATACACACACAATGGTCTCTCTCTCTCTCACTCAGTCCCCCCCTTTCAATCTATAATTCTGCTCTACCTCTTTCTCTCTCCCTCTCTCAATCATCCTCTCTCTCCTTCTCTCAATCCTCTATCTCCTCTGAGTGATGCCTTCATCACTGTGGTAACAGATATTAGCCAGTCAGACTCCAGCTGTCATTCAAGCTCAGAGACAATCTAGTAAAGACATGGATGACAGACAGACAAATACCCTACCTCAACACCAGGGAAACCAAACACCACCACATCAACACAACTTCTGTTCCATTGGAAAATGCGGTTTAGAAAAGCCTTTTGTAAAGTAGGACTTGCAAAGTTTTGAGGTAAACCTTTTTAGAGTAGTGGGGTGGGGGTTAGTATGAGCTATCCAGGGGGTCCGTTGGTCTGTCAGTCACAGAATTCCTCTCATAACCTCCTCATTTGTATGACTTGTTCTGAGTCACGCTGAATTAGAGCATCGGCTAAATGACTAACATGAACTGAGGTACCCTTCTCTGGCCTGAGGTGACAATTCAGTGAACTTACACACACATTCTAGGTTCCATGTGTTATGGGATTCCTCTCACGACTCCAGTCTCTGGGCATCGTCATGGTACCACAAGGAGGGAAAGTCCACAAAGAGTTTAGATTGGCAGGACCAGTGTGTGTGTGTGTGTGTGTGTGTGTGTGTGTGTGTGTGTGTGTGTGGTGTGTGTGGTGTGTGTGGTGTGTGTAGATTGGCATGGTCTTCAGAGGGCTGTTTTCAACCCCAGAGCTGGGCCAAGCTGAGCTCATTCAGCCCTGCTTCACACACTCACTGGGAAAAGAACCCAGGAGTCCCTTTTACATAACCCACATACAAACACTGCTATAAAAAGGAGGAATAACTGATCTAGTCGTTGATGCGGGACTTGGCTGACATGGACAGGAGTGTACATGCGTGTGTGAGGGAGAGATTGACTGTGTGCTGACCTCCCTAGAAGATAGTGGAAAAACAACAAAGAGAGAGAAAAGCTCAGAATGTAAGAGAGTCACATCAGAGAGGAAGAGGGGCTCTCTCTCTCTCTCTCTCTCTCTCTCTCTCTCTCTCTCTCTCTCTCTCTCTCTCTCTCTCTCTCTCTCTCTCTCTCTCTCTCTCTCTCTCTCTCTCTCTCTCTCTCTCTCTCTCTCTCTCTCTCTCTCTCTCTCTCTCTCTCTCTCTCTCAGAGAGAGAGAGAGAGAGAGCGAGCGAGCGTGTGAGATAGAGAGGGAGAAAGATGGGGAGAGAAAGAGAGAGCAAGAGAGTGAGAGAGAGTGAGGGCTCAGTGAGCATAGCTTTGCTATTGAGAAAGGCCACCGAAGGCAGACCTGGCTCTCAAGAGAAGACAGGCTATGTGCACACTGCCCACAAAATGAGGTGGAAACTGAGCTGCACTTCCTAACCTTCTGCCAAATGTATGACCATATTAGAGACACATATTTCCCTCAGATTACACAGACCCACAAAGAATTCAAAAACAAATTTTGATAAACTCCCATATTTATTGGGTGAAATACCACAGTGTGCAATAAAAGCAGCAAGATTTGTGACCTGGGGCAACCAGTGAAGAACAAACACCATTGTAAATACAACCCTTCTTTATCTTATTTAATTAAAACATCATTATAACACTGTACATAGCCATAATATGACATTTGAAATGTGTCTATTCCTTTGAAACTTGTGAGTGTAATGTTTACTAATTTTGGATTGCTTATTTCACTTTGTTTATTATCTATTTAATTTGCTTTGGCAATGTAAACATATGTTTCCCATGCCAATAAAGCCCTTTGAATTGAATTGAGAGAGAGAGATTATTTCTCTGTGTATTTCTCAGTGAGAACCTCCTCTGTGAACCACCATCACTATCTCTCTATTACACAACAATATAAACTACCACATAAAACTTTTATACACACACACACAATGATGGGACATGTGCTTTGTCAGAGGTCTGTAATGAGGTGGGGGTAGGGCAGGATGAGAGGGAGAGGAGGGGGGATAGAGTTTGGAAGAGAAAGAGGGATGGGAGAAATAGAATTGAAAGAGAGAGAGAGAGTGTGAGGGGGAGGGTTTGGGAACAGCTGCAGCTAGTCTCACCTGTTCCCCCCTTCCTCACACACTTCTCCCATCCTATCATCCCAGTAACAGTGTAATGAGGTCATGGCATTTGTCCTCTGAATGGTAGTGACCATCCCTCTAATCAGAGAGAGAGAG
>QNTS01007653.1:0-18416 GCA_003317085.1 Hucho hucho
TGGCTAGCTAGTGGAGGCTGACAGGGGAGGTGTCTGTCTAGCTAGTGGAGGCTGACAGGCGAGGTGTCTGGCTAGCTAGTGGAGGCTGACAGGGGAGATGTCTGGCTAGCTAGTGGAGGCTGACAGGGGAGATGTCTGGCTAGCTAGTGGAGGCTGACAGTGGAGGTGTCTGGCTAGGTAGTGGAGGCTGACAGGGGAGATGTCTGGCTAGTTCATGGATACTGTAACAGTTATGAGAATGTCCCAGTTTAAATTAACATTAAATCCAGTTAAACAAAAATGACAGAACTAATTGTGACTAATTGAGGTACGCATGTTTTTTATTTTGATATTATTATTTATTTATATAGCATAGTCATGCTGCTATAGAGCTGTCTAAAAACGGGCATTGACTCATTTGTTTTCTATTCACAGATTCTATAGGGAATGAGTTATATTAGCATACAAATATAATTTATTGCAACAATCTCTTCACAGATTATGCAGTTCAACTGAGTATGAGTTATAGTACCATAAAGTTACCATATCATTTGAATTTACTGGAACTAAGTCAGTGAAAACTTCTATAATGAGTCTATAATGATACTACAACGTCATCCAGTGACTTTGTTAGTTTTTTATTCCATGATTCAGTAAGGAATAAGTTTATACTACCATAGAATTAGCATTTATTGGAACAAATTAGGTGAAAATCTGTCCATGACTGGGCACATGCTGTTACTGTAGCACATTTCAATGCTGGATGCTATATGGTTGTACACAAGAGGTTGCTCAATTGTACACAATCCATTTACTCCATTCCGGCTATTATTATGAGCTGCCTCCTGTGTTTGTATAGCAGCTGTGTGACAGAAACTATGCGTTACTGAGGGGCCCAGGAGGAGCGTGAAGTTGCCCCTAGACGCTGATCCTGATTCAGTTTAGCATTTTCCCCACTAATGGTTACGGTTAGGATTGGGGGAGGGGAAGCTGATCCTAGATCTGTACCCATGGGAAACAACCCAGAGAGAGGGGCCACATCCCTCTGATCCCAGAGTTTGGGAAAAGAGAGAAAAAGGAGGGACGAAAAGAATGAAAGAGGGATAAAAAAAGAGGGAGAATAGAGGGAGAAAGAGGGAGAGAAAGATGGAGACAAGAGGGAGTGAGGGAGGATTAAAAAATAGGGTAAAAGAGGTAGAAAAAGAGGTAGAAAAGGGATGAAAGAGGGAGAGAGAGGGATGAAAGGGAGAGAGCGGGATGAAAGAGGGAGAGAGCGGGATGAAAGAGGGAGAAAGCGGGATGAAAGAGGGAGAGAGCGGGATGAAAGAGGAATAGAGAGGGATGAAAGAAGGAGAGAGAGGGATGAAAGAGGAAGAGAGCGGGATGAAAGAGGAAGAGAGAGGGATGAAAGAGGGATGAAAGTGGGAGAGAGAGGGACGAAAAAGCGATGAAAGAGGGATGAAAGAGGCGGCGAGAGGGATGAAATACGGATGAAAGAGGGAGAGAGGGATGAAAGAGCGATGAAAGAGGAGGCGAGAGGGATGAAATACGAATGAAAGAGGGATGAAAGAGGTAGAGAGAGGGATGAAAGAGGGAGAGAGAGGGATGAAAGAGGGATGAAAGAGGGAGAGAGGGGGAAAGCGGTTGAAAAAACTCTTCCTATAAGTGATGTGGACTAACGACACATGATATTACTTAAAACATGCAGATGTAGGCTCTTAATTTGAGCTAGTTTGCTACAGCATAAAAATAATCCTGCAGCAACAGGATATTTGAATTATTATGTGTATTAAAATTAATGTAGAGGTTGATACATTTTTTTAGTTAGGGCAAATCAAATCTGACATTTTAAAGTGGAAAGTACAAACTTAAGAAGCCATTTTAAACCTGAAAACACACCAAAAAGTTCTCAGCAACAAAAGAGTGATCAAATGAAGATCCTACATCAGTACTGTAGATAATTCTCACATTGCAGATTTCCGGTCCAACATATGGCAAACATATACAATTAATCTACTACGAGCTTCTCAAGACTGAATCCCAAATGATTCACAATGACAAAAGTATCCATGGGAACAAATGGATAAAACATGGATGTGCTAGGTAAAATATTGTGTTGACAAAGAACTTGATTGTGTTATGAAACCAACCAGTCACTAACCCAAAGTGAACTAACTGAAGTTCCCCCTAGGTAAAATAAAGTTATTATATTCTATTCTCCATTCCTAACCATTGTGACCAAAAACGTACACTTTCCAATAATTTTTTGTTTTTGTAAATATACAGGAGTCCTTTCTACTCTTTTACTTCAGGTTAAAAAAAATACATACTTAATAAATCAATGAAAGAGACGTTGCATAACTTTGGAACGTTACTCTGTTGCTTTGACCGATAAACGTGCCCACGACAGTGTCCAGACAGTTGACTGATTAGAGAGAGGTCAGGGGTTAAAGGTCAAGAGGTTAACGTTCTGAAAATAGACATGGATGGAGAAGCACTGCCGTTTACGTAACCCTGGTGACAAGAGAGAGGACTGTAACACCCTACGACCCCCCTACTCTTCTTCCTATTCCTACTTTTTAATTAGATTTGACTAGATTAGATTAGATTTGACTAGATTAGATTAGATTTGACTAGATTAGATTTGATAAAATTAGATTTGATTTGGCCAGATTATATTTGACTAGATTAGATTTGTGACCGTTGGGTTCTTGGTCCCCTCCCTGACCAAGGCCCTTCTACCCCGATTGCTTCTCTGTGAGGTGTATTTAAGTAACACATAGGCTGTAGCTCAGGCCCTGAAGCAAGGATATGCATATTCTTGGTACCATTTGAAAGGAAACACTTTGACGTTTGTGAAAATGTGAAGTGTATGTGCAAAATTTCAGACGATAACTTGAAGTATGAGCAAACTACATGACATTTAGTCACCCAGGTACATTTGGGCAAATCGTGAAGGAGACATTTACATTCACATTACATTTTTATGCAAGAATATCGTCAAATCTGTATACTTGGACTTTGATTTAGCTTTTCCAGTATTAGTAGCCGTATTATAAGATCAACATTTGCAAAACACCCAGTTTTCATAACCTTATAAGTCTCCATATTCTTATAATTTTTGTCCTAAAGGAAAAGGCTTGCTGTCGCACAACGTTAGCAGCTACATTTTGCGACAGATACAGGGTTTCCGGATACTCCCATAAAGCCCAGCTCATTGGTTATCTAGCTAGCTATGTTTGACCACGATTGGTGCCTATTTGACAAAGTTACAGTCAATCAAGTGAAGACGGCCCGCGTCATCGGCGTGACATGAAGGCGTCGCTTTCTGATCAAATTCGGTGTCCTATTGGATATACTACACCCCTAATGATATAGTGAAGTCTTGTTATGTTCTAGGATCTCTGAGGAATAAATACGAACGTGATTTGACTGGTTGAAACAACGTTTAGGGTTAGATTCCTTTCTTTGCAAATTGAACGAGTGGAAATACAAAATCTATTGTGCATGCTATATGGACCTTTTTAGGATATGAAAAATGATTTTATCTAACAAAATGACACTTCATGTTATCTCTGGGACCCTTTGGATGATAGCAATTTCAGAATGTAAGTAGACATTTCACCTTCAGAGGTGAATTCATCAAACCTATCGCGGTGAAAAAGGTGTTTTGTTGTTAGGAGTTCTCCTCAAACAATAGCATGGCATTTTTTCTCAGTAATAGCTACTGTAAATTGGACAGTGCAGTTATATTAACAAGAATATAAGACACTTACATGTACCGACATTTGTTGTTTCTCTAAAATCTGCGATCGTGACACACGACGCTGCATGATTTCCAACTGTCCCGTTTTAACAGGACACCTATCCCAACCTGGAGATCATATTACACTGGATATCACATCCGTATCATATTACTAACCACTCTTTATCTTGTTCAATGACATGTACAGAAAAGAGATTGAATTTAAAAAAATGGATGTTTAAGGAATGTAAATCATGTTATTCCAGAACTATATATTTGAGTCCGTCCTTTCTAGTATGGCCATAGAGTCTACTCCTCCTTTCTAGTATGGCCATAGAGTCTACTCCTCCTTTCTAGTATGGCCATAGTCTACTCCTCCTTTCTAGTATGGCCATAGAGTCTACTCCTCCTTTCTAGTATGGCCATAGAGTCTACTCCTCCTTTCTAGTATGGCCATAGAGTCTACTTCTCCTTTCTAGTATGGCCATAGAGTCTACTCCTCCTTTCTACTATGGCCATAGAGTCTACTTCTCCTTTCTACTATGGCCATAGAGTCTACTCCTCCTTTCTAGTATGGCCATAGAGTCTACTCCTCCTTTCTAGTATGGCCATAGAGTCTACTCCTCCTTTCTAGTATGGCCATAGAGTCTACTTCCCCTTTCTAGTATGGCCATAGAGTCTACTCCTCCTTTCTAGCATGGCAATAGAGTCTACTCCTCCTTTCTAGTATGGCCATATACTGTAGTATTTATTCATCACTTGTAAAGCTCTGGGGACTTCCATCTCAAATGCCATAACATATTTCTGTTATTTTAGCATGGCCATATTTTAACTACTACCCCTTCCTCTGTACTTCTGGAGATGCTGATGTTGAAGACGAGGTCCCTCTCCTCCACATTCAAACCCCAATTGAGCAATGAAGAGCTTTATTATCTGTAGATAGACCAGCATCGTACACATATCTCTGTCCGTCCTTTCTGGCATGGCCATAGTGTGACATACCTATCAGTTCTGTACTTCTGGGGATGCTGCTGTTGGAGTCCAGGTCCCTATCCTCGAGCTCTCTCCATCCCTTTCCTTCTCTTCTATCTCTTCTAAGCTCTTTCCCCCCCTTTCCCCCCTCTTCCTCTCCCCCTCTCTTCCTCTCCCCTCCTCGTCTCTTCCTCTTTCTACCACGTCTCAGTTCTATACCTCTGGGGATGCTGATGTTGAAGTCCAGGTCCCTCTTCTCCAGATGGTAGCAGGCCACATCCTGCAGCCGGGCTCTCTCCAGCTCAGACAGGCTCTGGATGGGTACTGGCTGCAGACGTACACTCCGGCCCAACATGGTCGCCCACGTATGGTCACCCTGGAGGAGAGAGAAAAAGAAAAAGAAAGTGTTAAAAAAAAACATATTTATAAAACCTTTATTCATGCAAGTTTGTCTCACTGAGATAGACATATTTTTTGAAGAGAGACCTGTTCAGAGTAATAGAGAGAGAGAGAGTGAGAGGAAGGGAGGGGAAGAGAAGACAAGTGATAAAAGGAGTAGAGGGAGATGGAAGAGGAGCGGAGGGAGAGAGAGTGAGAGGAAGAGATGAGTTGCATGTGATAAGGTCATCATTAAAAAATAGAATGTCAGGCAACTAAAAAGAAAAACCCAAATCGATAGTCTCAATACTAAACGTCAAACAAAACCAAGTGACTCTCAACACAAGGGTGCATGATCAGCCCCCTCCTGTACTCCCTGTTCACCCACGACTGCGTGGCCATGCACGCCTCCAACTCAATCATCAAGTTTGCAGACGACACAAAAGTAGTGGGCTTGATTACCAACAACGACGAGACGGCCTACAGGGAGGAAGCGAGGGCACTTGGAGTGTGGTGTCAGGAAAATAACCTGTCACTCAACGTCAACAAAACAAAGGAGATGATCGTGGACTTCATGAAACAGCAGAGGGAGCACCCCCCTATCCACATCGAAGGGACAGCAGTGGAGAAAGTGGAACGTTTTAAGTTACTCGGCGTACACATCACAGACAAACTGAAATGGTCCACCCACACAGACAGCGTGGTGAAGAAGGTGCAACAGCGCCTCTTCAACCTCAGGAGGCTGAAGAAATTAACTTGTCACCCAAAACCTTGACAAACTTTTACAGATGCACAATCGAGAGCATCCTGTCGGGCTGTATTACAACCTGGTATGGCAACTGCTCCGCCCTCAACCGCAAGGCTGTCCAGAGTGTAGTGCGGTCTACACAACGCATCACCGGGGGCAAACTACCTGCCCTCCTTGACAGCTACAGCACCCGATGTCACAGGAAGGCCAAAAATATCATCAAGGACATCAACCACCCGAGCCACTGTCTGTTCACACCGCTACCATCCAGAAGGCGAGGTCAGAAAAGGTGCATCAAAGCTGGGACTGAGAGACTGAAAAACAGCTTCTATCTCAAGGAAATCAGACTGTTAAACAGCAATCACTAACTCAGAGAGGCTGCTGCCTACATTGAGACCCAATCACTGGCCACTTTAATAAATGGATCACTTTATACAATGCCACTCTAAATAATGGCACTTCATAATGTTTACATATCTTACATTACTCATATCACATGTACTGTATTTTATACCATTTATTGCACCTTGCCAATGCCACTCGGCCATCGCACATCCATATACTTACAGTTGAAGTCGGAAGTTTACGTAAACTTAGGTTGGAGTAATTAAAACTCGTTTTTCAACCCCTCCACAAATGTCTTAACAAACTATAGTTTTGGCAAGTCAGTTAGGGCATCTACTTTGTGAATGCCACAATACATTTTTCCAACAATTGTTTACAGACAGATTATTTCACTTATAATTCACTGTATCACAATTCCAGTGGGTCAGTAGTTTACATACACTAAGTTGACTGTGCCTTTAAACAGCTTGGAAAATTCCAGAAAATTATGTCATGGCTTTAGAAGCTTCTGATAGTTGACATAACTTGAGTCAATTGGAGGTGTACCAGTGGATGTATTTCAAGGCCTGCCTTCAAACTCAGTGCCTCTTTGCTTGACATCATGGGAAATCTAAAGAAATCAGCCAAGACCTCAGAAAAATACCGCTCAGGAAGGAGACTTGTTCTGTCTCCTAGAGATGAACGTACTTTGGTGCGAAAAGTGCAAATCAATCCCAGAACAACAGCAAAAGACCTTGTGAAGATGCTAGAGGAAACAGGTACAAAAGTATCTATATCCACAGCAAAACGAGTCCTATATCGACATAACCTGAAAGACCGCTCAGCAAGGAAGAAGCCACTGCTCCAAAACCGCCATAAAAAAGCCAGACTACGGTTTGCAACTGCACATGGGGACAAAGATCATACTTTTTGGAGAAATATCCTCTGGTCTGATGAAACAAAAATAGAACTGTTTGGCCATAATGACCATCGTTATGTTTGGAGGAAAAAAGGGGATGCTTGCAAGCCGAAGAACTCCATCCCAACTGTGAAGCACGGGGGTGGCAGCATCATGTTGTGGGGGTGCTTTGCTGCAAGAGGGACTGGTGCACTTCATAAAATAGATGGCGTCATGAGGGAGGAAAATTATGTGGATATATTGAAGCAACATCTCAAGACACCAGTCCGGAAGTTGAAGCTTGGTCGCAAATGGGTCTTCCAAATGGACAATGACCCCAAGCATACTTCCAAAGTTGTGGCAAAATGGCAAAAAAGGACAACAAAGTCAAGGTATTGGAGTGGCCATCACAAAGCCCTGACCTCAATCCCATAGAAAATTTGTGGTCAGAACTGAAAAAGCGTGTACGAGCAAGGAGGCCTACAAACCTGACTCAGTTACACCAGCTCTGTCAGGAGGAATGGGCCAAAATTCACCCAACTTATTGTGGGAAGCTTGTGGAAGGCTACCCTGAAACGTTTGACCCAAGTTAAACAATTTAAAGGCAATGCTACCAAATACTAATTGAGTGTATGTTAACTTCTGACCCACTGGGAATGTGATGAAGAAATAAAAGCTGAAATAAATCATTCTCTCTAGTATTATTCTGGTATTTCACATTCTTAAAATAAAGTGGTGATTCTAACTGACCTAAAACAGGGAATTTTTACTGGGATTAAATGTCAGGAATTGTGAAAAACTGAGTTTAAATGTATTTGAATAAGGTGTATGTAAACTTCCGACTTCAACTGTATATGTACATAGTCTCATTCACCCCTTTAGATTTGTGTTATTAGGTAGTTGTTGGGGAATTGTTAGATTACTTGTTAGATATTACTGCACTGTCGGAACTAGAAGCAAAAAGCATTTCGCTACACACGCATTACCATATGCTAACCATGTGTATGTGACCAATAACATTTTATTTTATTTTATTTTATTTCAAATGACTCAAAATGTTATGTTTATCCACAACCCACATGGAATATACGACTACGTAATGAACATAAAACCATAAAAGGTAGATTTTTACAGTTGTCATCGTTGCTGACTGCCACCCATCTGCGCTATCATCCGACCATCAAATCCCATTGGAATAGGAAATACTGTAGATATAGTGTACATCCAAAATGGCACCATATTCCCTCCATAGTGCACTACTTTTGACCAGGAACTATATAGGGAATAGGGTGCCATTTGTGGTGCATACATAGCCAGAGGCCTACTGAGAGCTTAACAACATCTCTACTGTATCGCCTGCTTTCCCAAAGAACCTGTTACAAATATACTGTATGATACCGTAAGAATGATGACTGGGAAATTCCCTTGTCCTCAGTAGGGAGTAAGTTCATTTTTTTTTGTAGGGTGCGTTCGTAATTTCACTCTGGCTATCTACTCCGATTTCAGAGTACTCTCGTCTGAGCGTGCATGAGCAAACGCTCAACACCTGTTGAATATGGCCGGTGTCAGTAAACGTGGACAAAAAAGCGTAATTAAATTGTTGCCAGCAGCACAGTTACAGTCACCAAGGCACTGGATAACATGAAAACACCCGAACCAGCTCTGCTAGGGCGAGTAAAATGGTCAGAGTGAGGTGTACACTCATTTCTGTCTGGAAGTAGCTAGCAAGCTAGCAAGCTAGCCAACGTTAGCCAGTTAGCTTGGGTGCTTGACTGCTGTCGTGAGGTCAGAGCACTCGGATCAACCCTACTCCTCGGCCAGAGTGTCCAGTGTGCATTCTAAACACTCTGAATTTATGAAAGGAAAATCTGACAACGCTCTGAGTGCGCACTCTGAGCGCACTCAGGGACTCCAGATTGAAATTACGAACACACCCTTAGTTGAAACACACACACACACACACATCTCTTACAGAAGAACAGACATCCATCTATTCTCTCTCTCTTGCATTGGTTTAGACAGAGGACAAACTTCCTTTTGAATGCTGAAGGCTATGTCTGGGAGATAAATGACAGGTCATTCTCAGTGTGGAGAAGAGAAGAAGAGAGGTCACAACCAGAAGACTGTTCAAGGCCCTCTCCCCCTGGGTTAACACTGGACCCACAAGGCTTCGGAATATTTTAATATGCATTCCAAATGGCACCCAATTCCCTATATAGTGTACACTACTTTTGAACCGGTCCCATAGGGCTCTAGTCAAACGTAGTGCACTATATAGGGAATAGGGTGCTATTTCGGAAGTGGACTCTGCAGGTCTTAGAACACAGAGACAGAAAAGCATGACATTTTAATGTGCTATGACATTGTTGTGGGAATACAGTGCATTCGGGAAGTGTTCAGACCCCTTGACTGTTATGTTACAGCCTTATTCTAAAATGGATTAAATAAAACATTTCCTCAGAAATCTACACACATTACCCCACAATGACAATGCAAAAACAAGTTTTTAGAATTAAAAATAAATTAATAAAAAATAAAAAATGTAAATATCTTATTTACATAAGTATTCAGAACCTTTGATATGAGATATGAGCTCCGAGACAGGATTGTGTCGAGGCACAGATCTGGGGAATGGCACCAAAACATTTCTGCCACATTGAAGGTCCCCAAGAACACAGTGGCCTCCATCATTCTTAAATGGAAGAAGCTTGGAACCCCCAAGACTCTTCCTAGAGCTGGCCGCCCGGCCAAACTGAGCAATCGGGGGAGAAGGGCTTTGGTCAGGGAGGTGGCCAAGAACCCGACAGAGTTCCTCTGTGGAGATGGGACAACCATCTCTGCAGCACTCCACCAATCAGGCCTTTATGGTAGAGTGGCCAGACAGATGCCACTCCTCAGTAAAAGGCACATGACAGCCCACTTGGAGTTTGACAAAGGGAACCTAAAGACTCTTAGACCATGAGAAACAAGATTCTCTGGTCTGATGAAACCAATATTGAACTCTTTGGCCTGAATGCCAAGCATCACGTCTGGAGGAAACCTGGCAGCATCCTTACGGTGAAGCATGGTGGTGGCAGCATTATGCTGTGGGGATGTTTTTCAGAGGCAGGGAGTGGGAGAATAGTCAGGATTGAGGCAAAGATGAACGGAGCAAAGTACAGAGAGATCCTTGATGAAAACTTGCTCCAGAGCGCTCAGGACCTCAGACTGGGGCAACAGTTCACCTTCAAACAGGACAACGAACATAAACACAGCCAAGACAACGCAGGAGTGGCTTCGGGACAAGTCTCTGAATGTCCTTGAGTGGCCCAGCCATAGCCCGGACTTGAACCCGATCAAACATCTCTGGAGAGACTTGAAAATATCTGTGCGCCAACGCTCCCCATCCAACCTGACAGAGCTTGAGAGGATCTGCATAGAAAACAGGATAATCTCTCCAAATACAGGTGTGACAAGCATGTAGCATCATACCTAAGACTCGAGGCTGTAATCACTGCTGTAAATACTGCAACAAATCACTTCAACAAAGTACTGAGTATAGGGTCTGAATACTTATTGTATGTAAATGTGATATTTCAGTTAAAAAAAATATATAAATTAGCAGAAATTCCTAAAAAAACTATTTTTTCTTTGTCATTGTGGTATTGTGTGTAGATTGATGAGGGAAAAAGGCTGTAACCTAACAAAAAGTCAAGGGGTCTGAATACTTCCGAAGGCACTGTATGCTAGCCTGGTCCCAGGTCTGTTTGTTCTCTTGTCAGCCCTATTGATGTCAATATCAAGCCAAACATCAAATAAAATGTTATTGGTCACATACACATGGTTAGCAGATGTTAATGCGAGTGCTTCTAGTTCCGACCGTGCAGTAATATCTAACAAGTAATCTAACAAATTCACAACAACTACCTTATATGCACAAGTGTAAAGGAATGATTAAGAATATGTACATATAAATATATGGATGAGCGATGGCCGAACGGCATAGGCAAGATGCAGTAGATGGTATAGAGTACAGTATAAACATATGAGATGAGTAATGTAGGGTATGTAAACATGATATAATGTGGCATTGTTTAAGTGACAAGTGATGCATTTATTACATCCAATTATTAATTATTAAAGTGGCTAGAGATCTGTATCTCATAGTGATGGCTGTTTAACAGTCTGATGGCCTTGAGACAGAAGCTGTTTTTCAGTCTCTCGGTCCCAGCTTTGATGCACCTGTGCTGACCTTGCCTTCTGGATGATAGCGAGGTGAACAGGCAGTGGCTTGGGTGGTTGTTGTCCTTGATGATCTTTTTGGCCTTCCTGTGACATCGGGTGGTGTAGGTCTCCTGGAGGGCAGGTAGTTTTCCCCCGGTGATGCGTTGTGCAGACCTCACTACCCTCTGGAGAGCCTTACGGTTGTGGGCGGAGCAGTAGCCGTACCAGGCGGTGATACAGCCCGACAGGATGCTCTTGATTGTGCATCAGTAAAGGTTTGTCATGGTTTTGGGTGACAAGCCAAATTTCTTCAGCCTCCTGAGGTTGAAGAGGCACTGTTGCCCTTTCTTCACCATGCTGTCTGTGTGGGTGGACCATTTCAGTTTGTCCGTGATGTGTATGCCGAGGAACTTAAAACCTTCCACCTTCTCCACTACTGTCCCGTCGATGTGGATAGGGGGGTGCTCCCTCTGCTGTTTCATGAAGTCCACGATCATCTCCTTTGTTTTTTTGACATTGAGTGTGAGGTTATTTTCCTGACACCACAGTCCGAGGGCCCTCACCTCCTCCCTGTAGGCCGTCTCGTTGTTGTTGGTAATCAAGCCTACCACTGTAGTGTCGTCTGCAAACTTGATGATTGAGTTGAAGGCGTGCATGGCCATGCAGTCATGGGTGAACAGGGAGTATAGGAGAGGGCTGAGAACGCACCCTTGTGGGGCCACAGTGTTGAGGATCAGCGGGTTGGAGATGTTGTTTCCTACCCTCACCACCTGGGGGCGGCCCATCAGAAAGTCCAGGAGCCAGTTGCACAGGGCGGGGTCGAGACCCAGGGTCTCGAGCTTAGTGACGAGTTTGGAGGGTACTATGGTGTTAAATGCTGAGCTGTAATCGATGAACAGCATTTTTACATAGGTATTCCTCTCGTCCAGATGGGTTAGGGCAGTGTGCAGTGTGATTGCGTTGTCTGTGGACCTATTGGGGTGGTAAGAAAATTGGAGTGGGTCTAGGGTGTCAGGTAGGGTGGAGGTGATATGATCCTTGACTAGTCTCTCAAAGCAATTTATGATGACGGAAGTGAGTGCTACGAGGCGATAGTCGTTTTGCTCAGTTACCTTAGCTTTCTTGGGAACAGGAACAATGGTGGCCCTCTTGAAGCATGTGGGAACAGCAGACTGGGATAGGGATTGATTGAATATGTCCGTAAACACACCAGCCAGCTGGTCTGCGCATGCTCTGAGAACGCGGCTAGGGATGCCGTCTGGGCCGGCAGCCTTGCGAGTTGTAAATGTTTTACTCACTTTGGCTGCGGTGAAGGAGAGCCCACAGGTTTTGGTAGCGGGCCATGTCAGTGGCACTGTATTGTCCTCAAAGCGAGCAAAGAAGTTGTTTAGTTTGTCTGGGAGCAAGACAACGGTGTCTGTGACGGTGCTGGTTTTCTTTTTGTAGTCCGTGATTGACTGTAGACCCTGCCACATACGTCTCATGTCTGAGCCGTTGAATTGCGACTCTACTTCGTCTCTTTACTGATGCTTAGCTTGTTTGATTGCCTTGAGGATAGCAACACTGTTTGTATTCGGTCATATTTCCTGTTGCCTTGCCATGATTAAAAGCAATGGTTCGCACTTTTAGTTTTGCACGAATGCTGCCATCAATCCACGGTTTCTGGTTGGGGAAGGTTTTAATAGTCACCGTGGGTACCACATCACCGATGCACATGCTAATAAACTCGCTCGCCAAATCAGCATATACATCAATGTTGTTGTCCGATGCTATCCAGAACATATCCCAGTCCACTTGATCGAAGCAATCTTGAAGCGTGGAATCAGATTGGTCGGACCAGCGTTGAACAGACCTGAGCACAGCGTTTCCTGTTTTAGTTTCTGTCTATAGGCTGGGAGCAACAAAATGGAGTCGTGGTCATATTTGCGGAAGGAGGGCAAGGGAGGGCTTTGTGTGCGTCGCGGAAATTAGAGTAGCAATGATCCACAGCACGGGTCGTGCATTCGATATGCTGATAAAATTTAGGGAGCCTTGTTTTCAGATTAGCCTTGTTAAAATCCCCAGCTACAATACATACAGCCTCAGGATATATGGTTTCCAGTTTACATAGAGTCCAATGAAGTTCTTTCAGGGCTGTCGAGGTGTCTGCTTTGGGGGGGATATACACGGCTGTGATTATAATCAAAGATAATTATCTTGGTAGATAATGCGGTCGGCATTTGATCGTAAGGAATTCTAGGTCAGGTGAACTAAAGGACTTGAGTTCCTGTATGTTGTTATGATCACACCACGACTCATTATTCATAAGGCATAAGGCATAAGGCATCCTTATTCTTACCAGAGAGATGTTTGTTTCTGTCGGTTTGATGCGTGAAGAAACTGGGTGGCTGTACCGACTCTGATAATGTATCCCTATTGAGCCATGTTTCCATGAAACAAAGAATGTTACAATCTCTGATGTCTCTCTGGAAGGCAACCCTTGCTCGAATTTCGTCTACCTTGTTGTCAAGAGACTGGACATTGGCGAGTAGTATACTCGGGAGCAGTGAGCGATGTGCCCATCTACAGAGCCTGACCAGAAGACCGCTCCGTCTGCCCCTTCTGCGGCGCCGTTGTTTTGGTCGCCTACTGGGATCCGATCCATTGTCTTGGGTGGTGGTCCAAACAGAGGATCCGCTTCGGGAAAGTCGTATTCCTGGTCGTAATGTTGGTAGGTTGACGTTGCTCTTATGTCCAATAGTTCCTCCCGGCTGTATGTAATAAGACGTAAGATTTCCTGGGGTAACAGTGTAAGAAATAATATGTAAAAAAAACTAAATACTGCATAGTTTCCTAAGAACGCGAAGCGAGGCGTCCATCTCTGTCGGCGCCAAACACACTTCCATAAGGAGTTGGGAAGAGAGCCAAAACAAACCCAGGAAGATGCTATTCTAAGATCAGAATTAAATGCTGGTCTAGATCATTAGAGTAACTAATGCTGTTCTAGAATGAGAATCAACTGGTCTAGAACATCAGAGCTACTAATGCTGTTCTAGAATGAGAATCAACTGGTCTAGATCATCAGAGCTACTAATGCTGTTCTAGAATGAGAATCAACTGGTCTAGAACATCAGAGCTACTAATGTTGTTCTAGAATCAGAATCAACTGGTCTAGATCATCAGAGTAACTAATGCTGTTCTAGAATCAGAATCAATTGGTCTAGATCATTCGAGTAACTAATGCTGTTCTAGAATGAGAATCAACTGGTCTAGAACATCAGAGCTACTAATGTTGTTCTAGGATCAGAATCAACTGGTCTAGATCATCAGAGTAACTAATGCTGTTCTAGGATCAGAATCAACTGGTCTAGATCATCAGAGTAGCTAATGCTGTTCTAGGATCAGAACCAACTGGTCTAGATCATTAGAGTAACTAATGCTGTTCTAGGATCAGAATCAACTGGTCTAGATCATCAGAGTAGCTAATGCTGTTCTAGGATCAGAATCAACTGGTCTAGATCATTATAGAAACTATTGCTGTTATAGAATCCTTTATAAATTGAAAAACAGTCCAAGGTAACAGTGTAGCCATATGAAGTAATTTAGCCTAATATGTACAGTGAGGGAAAAAAGTATTTGATCCCCTGCTGATTTTGTACGTTTGCCCACTGACAAAGAAATTATCAGTCTATAATTTTAATGGTAGGTTTATTTGAACAGTGAGAGACAGAATAACAACAAAATCCAGAAGAACGCATGTGAAAAATGTTATAAATTGATTTGCATTTTAATGAGGGAAATAAGTATTTGACCCCATCTCAATCAGAAAGATTTCTGGCTCCCAGGTGTCTTTTATACAGGTAACGAGCTGAGATTAGGGGCACACTCTTAAAGGGAGTGCTCCTAATCTCAGCTTGTTACCTGTATAAAAGACAACTGTCCACAGAAGCAATCAATCAATCAGATTACAAACTCTTCACCATGGCCAAGACCAAAGAGCTCTCCAAGGATGGCAGGGACAAGATTGTAGACCTACACAAGGCTGGAATGGGCTACAAGACCATCGCCAAGCAGCTTGGTGAGAAGGTGACATTATTGCGATTATTCGCAAATGGAAGAAACACAATCTCCCTCGGCCTGGGGCTCCATTCAAGATCTCACCTCGTGGAGTTGCAATGATCATGAGAACGGTGAGGAATCAGCCCAGAACTACATGGGAGGATCTTGTCAATGATCTCAAGGCAACTGGGACCATAGTCACCAAGAAAACAATTGGTAACACACTACGCCGTGAAGGACTGAAATCCTGCAGCGCCCGCAAGGTCTCCCTGCTCAAGAAAGCACATATACATGCCTGTCTGAAGTTTGCCAATGAACATCTGAATGATTCAGAGGACAACTGGGTGAAAGTGTTGTGGTCATATGAGACCAAAATGGAGCTCTTTGGCATCAACTCAAGTCGCCGTGTTTGGAGGAGGAGGAATGCTGCCTATGACCCCAAGAACACCATCCCCACCGTCAAACATGGAGGTGGAAACATTATGCTTTGGGGGGGGGGGTTTTGCTAAGGGGACAGGACAACTTCACCGCATCAAAGGGACGATGGACGAGGCTATGTACCGTCAAATCTTGGGTGAGAACCTCCTTCCCTCAGCCAGGGCATTGGAAATGGGTCGTGGATGGGTATTCCAGCATGACAATGACCCAAAACACACAGCCAAGGCAACAGCGGAGTGGCTCAAGAAGAAGCACATTAAGGTCCTGGAGTGGCCTAGCCAGTCTCCAGACCTTAATCCTATAGAAAATCTGTGGAATGAGCTGAAGGTTCGAGTTGCCAAACGTCAGCCTCGAAACCTTAATGACTTGGAGAAGATCTGCAAAGAGGAGTGGGACAAAATCCCTCCTGAGATGTGTGCAAACCTGGTGGCCAACTACAAGAAACGTCTGACCTCTGTGATTGCCAAAAAGGGTTTTGCCACCAAGTACTAAGTCATGTTTTGCAGAGGGGGTCAAATACTTATTTCCCTCAATAAAAATGCAAATCAATTTATAACATTTTTCACATGCGTTTTTCTGGATTTTTTTGTTGTTATTCTGTCTCTCACTGTTCAAATAAACCTACCGTTAAAATTATACACTGATCAGTTCTTTGTCAGTGGGCAAATGTACAAAATCATCAGGGGATCAAATACTTTTCCCTCACTGTATAGAATAATCAATGAAGGGTTATGCGTACTATGGAAAATAATGAACGACGATGACGGTGCGTTTCACGACGCGCTAGCGGAGTGCAACTGACCTTCCACAGAGTTGCATTATTTTCCAGAGAACACATAGAGCCCTTATCCCTTTAATGCCATGGCTATAATTTGAAATGTGTTAATTTGCCGGTAGAAATGTGTTCAACATCCACTAAAGTATCTAACAAGTTTACTAGATAGCTACGTTAGTTGCCTTGGTAACCAAACAAACAGACTTGCTAGTTTAGCTAACCAAACCGTCAGTCTTAGCTTGCTATTATGAAAATCGAATTCAACAATGCCAATAATTATATAAATTTGACTTTTGCTTTCAAAAGCAGCTCAAACATAGAACATGCAAGAATGAACTAAAACCCTTGAATTCTACCGTGCTGATATACTGTGCATTATAGGGAAATAATGCACGCTCTAGAATGCCCTTCAAGCCAATTAGAAACGAGTATTCAACAATGCCATGTTATAAAATGTATTTTAAACTAGGTGGTTCGAGCCCTGAATGCTGATTGGCTGACAGATGTGGTATATCAGACCGTAAAACCATGGTTATGACAAGACGCTTATTTTTACTGCTCTAATTACATTGGTAACCAGTTTATAATAGCAATAAGGCACCTCGGAGGTTCGTGGTATATTGCCAATATACCATGGCTAAGGGCTGTATCCAGGCACTCCGAGTTGCGTCGTGCATAAGAACAGCCCTTAGCCATGGTATATTGCACATATACCACACCCCCTTGGGCCTTATTGCTTAAATATAGTTGTATTAACATGGCAAGGGGGTAGAAAGAAGGATTGGTATTAACAAGGTAAGGATATAGAGAGATGGAATGGTATTAACATGGTAAGGGGGTGGAGAGAAGTGTTCATAGGAATTATTTCTCAACACTCCATTCCTGGGTGATTGCCAGGCAATATAAATTGAATGGGCACAGGATGGAGGGAGTTAGGGAAGTATTGAATGGAAAGAAAAGAAAGGGAGTAAGAAAGAATAAAGGCAGGGAAAGAAGATAAAAATTAGGCATTAAGAGGTGTTTTCTTCGATGGTGGATTACGGTGACAACATGGTAAGTCAAAACACACTTGTGTGTGTGTGCAGTATATGTGAGTATGTGTGTGTGTGCTTTCATGTGTGTGTGTGTGTGTGTGTGTGTGTGTGTGTGCGCGCGTGCGTGTGTGCGTGTGTGTGCACATGGTTTTCTCTAGTGGCATTTCAGTAAAACAATAAATTAAGCAGCTTTTCCCAGTCTAGACTGAGCCTCCACCATAACATGAAATTTACAGCAGAGGTGACAGACCAAATACTGAACCAAGAACCCCCTGGTATATTACTACATCTAATACTGAACCCCTGTTATATTACTACAGCTAATACTGAACCCCCTG
Source organism: Hucho hucho (assembly GCA_003317085.1). Lineage (NCBI taxonomy): Eukaryota > Metazoa > Chordata > Actinopteri > Salmoniformes > Salmonidae > Hucho > Hucho hucho. The sequence goes on from QNTS01007653.1 coordinate 17,871, forward strand.
GTATATTACTACAGCTAATACTGAACCAATAACCCCCTGGTATATTACTACCGCTAAAACTGAACCAAGAACCCCCTGTTATATTACTACAGCTAATACTGAACCTCCTGGTATATTACTACAGATAATACTGAACACCCTGGTATATTACTACAGATATTACTGAACCCCCTGGTATATTACTACAGATAATACTGAACCCCCTGGTATATTACTACATCTAATACTGAACCCCCTGGTATATTACTACAACTAATACTGAACCAATAACCCCCTGGTATATTACTACAGCTAATACTGAACCTCCTGGAATATTACTACAGCTAATACTGAACCAATAACCCCCTGGTATATTACTACATCTAATACTGAACCCACTGTTATATTACTACAGCTAATACTGAACCCCCTGGTATATTACTACAGCTAATACTGAACCCCCTGGTATATTACTACAACTAATACTGAACCAATAACCCCCTGGTATATTACTACAGCTAATACTGAACCCCCTGGTATATTACTACAGCTAATACTGAACAAATA
>QNTS01007656.1:33189-49522 GCA_003317085.1 Hucho hucho
CCTGGTTGAGAACCACTGGTGAAGGTCTACTGTAGAGACAGAGTCCTGGTTGAGAACCACTGGTCGAGGTCTACTGTAGGGACAGAGTCCTGGTTGAGAACCACTGGTGGAGGTCTACTGTAGGGACAGAGTCCTCGTTGAGAACCACTGGTGTAGGTCTACTGCAGGGACAGAGTCCTGGTTGAGAACCACTGGTGGAGGTCTACTGCAGGGACAGAGTCCTGGTTGAGAACCACTGGTGGAGGTATACTGTAGGGACAGAGTCCTGGTTGGGAACCACTGGTGGAGGTCTACTGTAGGGACAGAGCCCTGGTTGAGAACCAGTGGTGGAGGTCTACAGATGTCGGATCTTAATTTGAGCCAGTTTGCTACAGCAGGAAAAAAATCCTGCAACAACAGAAAATTTTAATTATTATATATTTAAGGTTGATTCATTTTTAGTTAGGGCAAATCAAATCTGAAATTTCTAAGTGGCAAACTTTGGCAAACTTTTAAAGCTACAAAACTTTTTGGGCGACCTGACCAAATTCACAGAGAAATGGGGGTTATAGATCTGTCATTGCTTCGAAAGCAACTCCAAGAAGTGGTAGATCTGTTCTATGTGCGCTATTTCTATGCTTTCTGTTCTTAAGTTTCATTTTTGCGTCCTTTACTTTCGGTTTTGTACACCAGTTTTAAACAGCTGAAAAAACTATATTTTTGCTTATGGAAAATATCTTTCACAGTGGGTTAGATGCTACAGTGATTCTCTACACAATGACTGCTTGTTTTGTCACATAAATTGAAATCATGCAAACTATTAGAATTTTTGCAAACAGGAAATGGTGGAGTGATCTCTGCATAGTGCACCTTTAAAACTCAAGTATAGTTCAAGTTTGCTTATTTAGCATATTTAGAGTTTCTGTAATAAACTTTATTTCCAGTGTTCTATTTGTGACATTCAAAGTTCGGATTGATGGTCACTAGACTTGATGCTGAATGTTATGGATTGTTCTCATATCTGTTGATAGGGATTGACACCGACCGAGGACACCAATTATTCACTGTTATATTGATGACAGTTTGTTGACTCTGTCTGATGATCTGACTAGTTTACGACTGCTGTTTATTACAAATGATCCTTTGGTTACTGTGCATGATTTAATACTCTTTATAACTCTGTAACAGCTGATGTTTATACTTATGTAGCAGGTGATGAAGGTAACTGCCTTATTTGGTCTTCCTACCAGTTTCCAGTTGATAGAACACCTGTATTTTTTTTTTTTTTTTTTTACTTTTATTTAACTAGGCAAGTCAGTTAAGAACAAATTCTTATTTACAATGACGGCCTACCACAGGCCAAACCGGGACGACGCTGGGCCAATTGTGCGCCGCCCTATGGGACTCCCAATCACGGCTGGATATGATACAGCCTGGATTCGAGGTAATGTAGTGATGCCTCTTGCAGTTAGATTTAATGTCTTAGACCACTAATTTGGATATAAGGGCCTGTTCAGAGAAGGTCTGTTGGACATTTTCTCTGCTTCTGTGCTGGATGGTGTCTCCCTGTTGCAACTTGTAATAAACCAGATAGATGTTTGATTGACTTTAGCTACGACTGCTCTTTGTTCACCTGAAAATTCCCTTAACAACCCTTGAGCCAAAGTCTGCAGCATTTAAATTGAATGCTATCTCCGTATTGCTTTAAGAGACACATTATTGGTTGTCTAGTGCACTGCTATATAATATGGTTTCCCAAACTCAGTCCTGGCACTACACAGCTGATTCAAATAATCAATGCTTGATGATGAGTGGATTATTTGAATCAGCTGTGTAGTGCTAGGGCAAAAAATTAAACGTGTACCCAGGGGGCAGGACGGAGTTTGGGAAACCCTGTAATATAACAGACCTTGGATTGAATCCAGACCATAGTGTTGTTCTGTACTGCTGCTATGGTTACCATGCTAGTGAGCCTGACCTAAAATAACCTCTGAATAATCTCATTACTGTTTTAATCTATCATCTGTTTCTCATTCCCTGTTAGCATACCTGCTCAGACATGTTGATGGTGTCACGTTCAGGCCTGATTTTTATAGGCTGGCGTGTTTAGTTTAGTTTTGGTGTAGGTTTTTTTTGTTCTAGGTGATCTATTTCTATGTTGGGGTAATGGTTCCCAATTAGAGGCAGTTGAGTGTCGTTGTCTCTAATTGGGAACCATATATATGTTTGGGGTTTTTCTATAGGATTTTGTGGGTTATTGTTTTGTTCATAGCGTCATTGTGGTTCATGTTATGTTCATTGTTGCGATCTTCGTTCGGTTTGTTATTTTTTTCCCAGTTACGTTTCATTCAATAAAGAATGTATACTGGATGCCTCGCTGCGCCTTGGTCTGTCCCTTCTGGAGATCGTGACAGATGGCTTCAAAACTCTGCATAAATTCATACACCGGTGGCAAAAAATACAAGACGAAACCCATATTTATCTTCCACAACACAAAACATCTCTCTTAAAAGCAAGATAATTAAGTATTCAGCATAAGTTAACTTCACAAATTCTCTCATAAATTACCTTTAAAGAGATCAGAGGATTTTATCCTGATTCGATAACCCTCACAGATATCATACAATCAAAATGGTTCTGCAAATATCACTTTTTTGGGGGGTTCCACAGATCACGTTGGTGTCTGGTTGCAAAGGAAATGTTTAGTTACTTAAACTGACACACATAGAAATAGAATCCGGGTACACAGGCTACATTGCCACACCTTTTACTGAAAATTACATTCGATTAGATCAACTTAATTATCCAACCAGGGGAAATTCATTTGGTTATGTGCTTAAAAAGACAACAGACATAATACATCAAAACATCTCTGGATGAGAAGGACTGTGAGGGAAGTCATTCCATCAAAACACAAAGCTGTGAGTCTAGGGGATCATTACCAGCTATAGTGTTTACTGTACTTCAGGCCACACCTCTTAGACGTAGCCAATAGGTACTGAATACAGCCAAACAGACAAAAACCCAATCAAGCGGACTAGCTCAGCATTCCCTATACTAACCTCTTAAGCAAGTTACAGAAAAACCACTGGCCAAACGTTAGACAGCAGCTATTTCAAGAGCAAAGAAGAAGTAAGAAAATTGCAAAAAGTAAAGTATGTGAGTACTACTATTGCACTTTTATACCTGTCTATTGTCAGTAGTTTTGATTGTGTTTTATTGTTATGCAAGTTTACTGCTTTAAATTATCCCCATGCACTATTAGTATTATCAATTGAAGAGTTTCATTCCAAAACGCTATATACAGTGGGGAAAAAAAGTATTTAGTCAGCCACCAATTGTGCAAGTTCTCTCACTTAAAAAGATGAGAGAGGCCTGTAATTTTCATCATAGGTACACTTCAACTATGACAGACAAAATGAGGAAAAAAAATCCAGAAAATCACATTGTAGGATTTTTAATGAATTTATTTGCAAATGATGGTGGAAAATAAGTATTTGGTCAATAACAAAAGTTTATCTCAATACTTTGTTATATACCCTTTGTTGGCAATGACAGAGGTCAAACATTTTCTGTAAGTCTTCACAAGGTTTTCACACACTGTTGCTGGTATTTTGGCCCATTCCTCCATGCAGATCTCCTCTAGAGCAGTGATGTTTTGGGGCTGTCGCTGGGCAACACGGACTTTCAACTCCCTCTAAAGATTTTCTATGGGGTTGAGATCTGGAGACTGGCTAGGCCACTCCAGGACCTTGAAATGCTTCTTACGAAGCCACTCCTTCGTTGCCCGGGCGGTGTGTTTGGGATTATTGTCATGCTGAAAGACCCAGCCACGTTTCATCTTCAATGCACTTGCTGATGGAAGGAGGTTTTCACTCAAAATCTCACGATACATGGCCCCATTCATTCTTTCCTTTACACAGATCAGTCGTCCTGGTCCCTTTGCAGAAAAACAGCCCCAAAGCATGATGTTTCCACCCCCATGCTTCACAGTAGGTATGGTGTTCTTTGTCCTCCAAACACGACGAGTTGAGTTTTTACCAAAAAGTTATATTTTGGTTTCATCTGACCATATGACATTCTCCCAATCCTCATCTGGATCATCCAAATGCTCTCTAGCAAACTTCAGACGGGCCTGAACATGTACTGGCTTAAGCAGGGGGACACGTCTGGCACTGCAGGATTTGAGTCCCTGGCGGCGTAGTGTGTTACTGATGGTAGGCTTTGTTACTTTGGTCCCAGCTCTCTGCAGGTCATTCACTAGGTCCCCCCGTGTGGTTCTGGGATTTTTGCTCACCGTTCTTGTGATCATTTTGACCCCACGGGGTGAGATCTTGCGTGGAGCCCCAGATCGAGGAAGATTATCAGTGGTCTTGTATGTCTTCCATTTCCTAATAATTGCTCCCACAGTTGATTTCTTCAAACCAAGCTGCTTACCTATTGCAGATTCAGTCTTCCCAACCTGGTGCAGGTCTACAATTTTGTTTCTGGTGTCCTTTGACAGCTCTTTGGTCTTGGCCATAGTGGAGTTTGGAGTGTGACTGTTTGAGGTTGTGGACAGGTGTCTTTTATACTGATAACAAGTTCAAACAGGTGCCATTAATACAGGTAACGAGTGGAGGACAGAGGAGCCTCTTAAAGAAGAAGTTACAGATCTGTGAGAGCCAGAAATCTTGCTTGTTTGTATGTGACCAAATACTTATTTTCCACCATAATTTGCAAATAAATTCATTAAAAATCCTACAATGTGATTTTCTGGATTTTTTTTCTTCATTTTGTCTGTCATAGTTGAAGTGTACCTATGATGAAAATTACAGGCCTCTCTCATCTTTTTAAGTGAGAGAACTTGCACAATTGGTGGCTGACTAAATACTTTTTTTCCCCACTGTATCCATTTTCAGAAATATTGATCAATGAGCTTTAATTGTTTAAAGAAATGATGAAAGAGATTGTTGTGTTTTTATTATCTAATAATGGCACAGGGTTGTTCAATGACAGACATGTATTTGTTCAAAATCTATCACTTGATGGTGTCATTTCAGAGAGACAAATAAGCATGTTTTTTGGCAAAATGCTATATAATATATTCACCTCACTCTCAGAGAAATAAGTTGTACTACTAGGTTTTGCACAGTCAAATGTAACAAATAACTAAATGTTTTATAAAGAAATGTACATATGATACATTTGTGACATCAATCTTAAAAATGTTTTTTTAAATAATTATTGAATACAGTAATATGAGATATGTATGTAGAACATTTACATTTGATGTTTCAAATGTTTCAATCATTTTGCATATGCTCTTATCCATCTTACATAAATGCATTAATCTTAAAGACTCAATACAACTACATTGCCACTAGTAGCACTGCAGATATTGAGATAAGACTTCACCCTCACACAGTCGCATCTGCACATGTGCACGGGTTTGCTTCATGCTGTTCACAGCGTGGTATCCACGGGACCAAAACAAATCAAATCAAAAATAGAATAAAATGTTATTGGTTATGCGCTAAATACAATAGGTGAAGACTTTACCGTGAAATGCTTACTCACTTACAAGCCCATTCCCAATAATGGAGAGCTAAAAAGTAATACAAATATTTGCTAAATATTTTTTGGGGAAATAGCAACACAGTAAAATCAATAACGAGTATACAGTACCAGTCAAAAGTTTGGACACACCTACTCATTCAAGGGTTTTTCTTTATTTTTACTATTTTCTACGTTCTAGAATAATAGTGAAGACATCAAAACTATGAAATAACACATATGGAATCATGTAGTAACCAAAAAAGTGTTGTATTTACAAGGAGTATCAGTACTGAGTCAATGTGCAGGGGTACGAGGTAGTTGAGATAATTGAGGTAATACAGTATGTACATGTAGGTAGGAGTAAAAGTGAGTGGTGTTAATATGCTTGTGTATGTGTCTGTGTTTTGTGTGTGTGAGCGTACGTGTATGTGTATGTGTGTGTGTGTGTGTATGTGTTGGAATGTCAGGGTGGTATGTGTGAGTGTGTGGGTAGAGTTTAGTGAGCATGCATAAAGCCAGTGCAAGAGTCTATGCAATTTAAAAATAATAATAATAATTAAGATGATCAATGTAAATAGTCTGGGTAGCCATTTGATTAAATGTTCAGCAGTCTTATGGCTTGGGAGTAAAAGCTGTTTAGAAGCCTCTTGGACCTAGACTTGGCGCTCTGGTACCGCTTGCCGTGCGGTAGCAGAGAGAACAGTCTATGACAAGGGTGGCTGGAGTCTTTGATCATTTTTAGGGCCTTCCTCTGACACCGCCTGGTATAGAGGTCCTGGATGGCAGGAAGCTTGGCCCCAGTGATGTATGGTTTTTATATATTGTCAACAAGACTATAATAAAATGAATTGATCTTGTTCTATACTTCATGTACAGTTGAAGTCGGAAGTTTACATACACCTTAGCCAAATACATGTAAACTCAGTTTTTCACAATTCCTGACATTTAATCCTAGTAAACATTCCCTGTCGTAGGTCAGTTAGGATCACCACTTTATTTTAAGAATGTGAAATGTCAGAATAATATTAGAGATGATGATTTATTTCTGCTTTTATTTCTTTCATCACATTCCCAGTAGGTCAGAAGTTTACAACACTCAGTTAGTAGCCTTTAAATTGTTTAACTTGCGTCAAATGTTTTGGGTATCCTTCCACAAGCTTTCCACAATAAGTTGGGTGAATTTTGGCCCATTCTTCCTGACAGAGCTGGTGTAACTAAGTTTGGTTGTAGGCGTCCTTGCTCGCACACACTTTTTCAGTTCTGCCCACACATTTTCTATAGGATTGAGGTCAGGGCTTTGTGATGGTCACTACAATATCTTGACTTTGTTGTCCTTAAGCCATTTTGCCACAACTTTGGAAGTATGCTTGGGGTCATTGTCCATTTGGAAGACCCATTTGCGACCAAGCTTTAACTTCCTGACTGATGTCTTGAGATGTTCCTTCAAAGTATTTACATAATGTTCCTTCCTCATGATGCCATCTATTTTGTGAAGTGCACCAGTCCCTCCTGCAGCAAAGCACCCCCACAACATGATGCTGCCACCCCATGCTTGATGGTTGGTATGATGTTCTTCGGCTTGCAAGCCTCTCCCTTTTTCCTCCAAACATAACGATGGTCATTATGGCCAAACAGTTATATTTTTGTTTCATCAGACCAGAGGATATTTCTCCAAAAAGTACAATCTTTGACCCCATGTGCAGTTGCAAACCGTAGTCTGGCATTTTTATGGCGGTTTTGGAGCAGTGGCTTCTTCCTTGCTGAGTGTCCTTTCAGGTTATGTCGATATAGGACTCGTTTTACTGTGGATATAGATACTTTTGTACCTGTTTCCTCCAGCCTCTTCACATTGTCCTTTGCTGTTGTTCTGGGATTGATTTGCGCTTTTTGCACCAAAGTACATCATCTCTAGGAGACAGAACGCGTCTCCTTCCTGAGTGGTATGACAGCTGCGTGGTCCCATGGTGTTTATACTTGCGTACTATTGTTTGTACAGATGAACGTGGTACCTTCAGGCGTTTGGCAATTGCTCCCAAGGATGAACCAGACTTGTGGCGGTCTAAAAAAAATTTGCTGAGGTCTTGACTGATTTCTTTTGATTTTCCCATGATGTCAAGCAAAGAGGAACTGAGTTTGAAGGTAGGCCTTGAAATACATCCACAGGTACACCTCCAATTGACTCAAATGATGTCAATTAGCCGAACAGAAGCTTCTAAAGCCATGACATCATTTTCTGGAATTTTCCAAGCTGTTTAAAGGCACAGTCAACTTAGTGTATGTAAACTTCTGACCCACTGGAATTGGGATACAGTGAATTATAAGTGAAATAATCTGTCTGTAAACAATTGTTGGAAAATGGACTTGTGTCATGCACAAAGTAGATGTCCTAACCGACTTGCCAAAACTATAGTTTGTTAACAAGAAATTTGTGGAGTGGTTGAAAAACAAGTTTTAATGACTCCAACCTAAGTGTATGTAAACTTCTCACATCAACTGTATATATATATATATATATACTCTTTGTTTCTTGCTAAAGTATGTTTGTTCTATGAGGTGGAGAAAAGAACAGGAGACCGAATGAGGGGAAATGTAAAGTCAAGAAGAAGGAGATTTAAGATGGCGTGTTGGCAGCAAGAGCAGTAGTTTTGACGATGAAGCAGCATCAGTAGTAGTTCCTGTTGCAGCTGTTTTAATGGGGGCATTTTAATGGTTCAATGTCTTTAAAAAAACGGAAAGACCCTGGCATATAAAGATGTGGAAGATAAGAGGTTAGAGTTGGGATTTCACTCAGATTAGTGACATTGTAGCACTGGAGTAGATGAATACTGTACAATGTGAATCAACAGACTTCAGCTACATTGAGTGCAGACACACGTCTTTTCTTTTTGCATACAACTTGATTTATAAAGGAAATGCAAATCATATACAAGCCATAGTGAGGCGCTTGTAATAAATACCTGATAACAACAGATCTCATCATTTCTCTTTAGCTCTTTATCCCTATTTGGTCTGATGGGTCCCTCTAGTGGTGACCTTGAACACAATACTCTCTGGTCTGATGGGTCCCTCTAGTGGCTGACCTTGAACACTACACTCTCTGGTCTGATGGGTCCCTCTAGTGGTGACCTTGAACACAACACTCTCTGGTCTGATGGGCCCCTCTAGTGGCTGACCTTGAACACTACACTCTATGGTCTGATGGGTCCCTCTAGTGGTGACCTTGAACACAACACTCTCTGGTCTGATGTGTCGCTCTAGTGGTGACCTTGAACACAACACTCTCTGGTCTAATGGGTCCCTCTAGTGGTGACCTTGAACACAACACTCTCTGGTCTGATGGGTCCCTATAGTGGTGACCTTGAACACAACACTCTCTGGTCTGATGGGTCCCTCTAGTGGTGTCTGTGGTGTAGGCCAGTGGTTCTCAACCTTTTTTGGCTATTGTACATTTGCTACTGGATAACACTTTACTTGTGTCGTGACGTGACTATCATTAATGTGATGACTGCTGTTTATCAAATAATTACCTACTATGTTTAATTATTAAATTAATCATGTAACAATTAAATCATTAGGAATTAAGGGCACCACGGGAAAAGTTGTTTAACGAGTTACTATCTCCCGACTTAAACTCTAAATATATATATATAAATATCTCTGACATCAATAACAGTCAATTATTAATCATTAACCCGCTTTCTCTGTGAGAGCTTCTCATGTCTGGAATACACTGCCATCAGACACACATAACTGCACCACCTATCACACTTTCACAATAAATATTAAGACATGTCTGAAGGTCAATCAGATTTGTGAACATAATCCCTAGCCGTGTATTGCCGCTTTCCATGTTGTCTGTTGTATGTAGCTTGTCTTGCTTGTGCTATGTTGCTCTACGTATGCTCACTGCTCATTGATTGTCTGTATTGTAATTGTTTTTAATAACCTGCCCAGGGACTGCGGTTGAAAATTAGCTGGCTGGCTTAAACAGGCACTTTTAATGAAACGTTGATTAATGTGCACTGTCCCTGTAAAATTAAAATAAACTCAAACTCAATTACCTCATCAGTCTCATTCTGAACGTCGCAGACTTTGTAAATCTGCACAAACCAAAGTCTTTATAACAATTTCAATGACATCACAATAGACATTCATTTTCCATCTCTCATCATTCAGATGTTGAAATATATTGTCCCAGTGTCCATTGTTTGATGGACACTGGAAAACAACACAAAGGTTTCACGAATCACAATCTATACAACATCCCAAATAACTGAAGAAAGGTTTGTTTAAATACAATCCAAATACCTTTATTTAAAGAACAAAATACATAATTTCCTAGTCAAGGGCTCTGGAAATGACACGGCCATGTTTTAATCCTTAGTTATGCCAACATGTGGAGTTTCCCTGGACAGGTTAATCTTCTGACATCATGTTCTCTTTTCTCAACTTCTGTTCATCAGCTTGCAGATGTAAAACATAGTGTTAACAGTGTGTGGGCCAGGGTTCTCAAACTCTGATCTTGGGAGAGCAACTCTCCGTGCAAGTTCTTTGAAACCTTGCAGTAACACACCTGATTCCGTAGTTTTTTCCCCCTCTGGTTGCACATGTGACATGCAGGTAAGAATTTGGTAAAACTGATTTATGTTTGCCTGCATTAAAACTTCCTAGCGCCCCACCTACGAAAACATCCGGTAAAATGCAGAGCACCAAATTAAAATTACAAAAATAGTAATATTAATAAACATTCATGAAAATACAAGTGTTGCACATTCAAAAGCTTAGAATCTTGGTAATCTCTGTCACGATCCTGTAAAGAAGCGGACCAAGGTGCAGCGTGCTTGTAGTTCCACATCTTTTAATTCAGTGAAACTTCCAAAATAAACAATGAACAAAACAGATCGGACATAAAGCAGTGTGTAGCGCAACAGCACATACACAAACACAACAAACAATAACCCACAAGGCAGGTGGGGAAGGGAACAAACTTAAATAGTCGTTGCCTTTAATTGGGAATCCTAACAGCTGCCTCTAATTGGGAACCAACACAAAACCAACATAGAGACAAATAAACACCCCTAGTCACGTCCTGGCCCAAAACCCCATAGAGAACCGAGAGGGCTCTCTATGGCCAGGACGTGACAGTACCCCCCCCCCCAAAGGTGCGGACTCCAACCGCAAATCTGAAGTCAATGGGGGAGGGTTCGGGTGGGCCTTCGGTGTCAGTGGCGGCTCCGGTGCGGCCCGTACCGGCCTGAGAAGTTGCACTGGAGGTCTGGTACGTGGAGCCGGCATAGAAGTCACTGGACTGGGGAGGCGCACTGCAGGTCCGGCGCATGGGGCTGGCGTAGGTCCCACCGGACTGGTCAACCGCACCTCTGGGCGAGTGCGGGGAGCTGGTACTGGACGTATCGGGCTGGGGAGGCGCACTGCGGGTCTGGTACGTGGAGCCGGCGTAGGTCCCACCGGACTGGTCAAACGCACCTCTGGGCGAGTGCGGGGAGCTGGAACAGGACGTACTGGGCTGGGACGACACCCTGGAGGCCTGGTGCGTGGAGCCAGAACAGGACGTACTGGGCTGGGAGGACGCACAGGAGGCCTGGTGCGTGGAGCCGGAACAGGACGTGCTGGGCTGGGACGACACCCTGGAGGCCTGGTGCGTGGAGCCGGAACAGGACGTACTGGGCTGGGACGACACCCTGGAGGCCTGATGTGTGGAGCCGGAACAGGACGTACTGGGCTGGGACGACACCCTGGAGGCCTGATGCGTGGAGCCGGAACAGGACGTACTGGGCTGGGGAGGCGCACTGGCATCCTGGTGCGTGGAGCCGGCGTAGGTCCTACCGGACTGACGACACGCACCTCTGGGCGAGTGCGGGGAGCCAGCACTGGACGTACCGGGCTGGGCAGACGCTCTTCTAGGCGCCTGCGCTGCATCTCCTTCCTAGCCACGACCTCTCTCTCGTATCCCTCCTTAAACTCCTCTAGGTTACTCCATTCCGGCTCTGGCTCTCGCCTCTTCTCGGCCAACAGCCCCATGTGCCCCCCCCCACAAAAATCTTGGGGTTGCTGTGGCCTTGGACCCCAGCATCGCCACTGTGCTTCCTCCCTCCTTGGCTTCTCCCGCCAAGGAAGGGTCTCACAGCCCCCCATTATCTCCTCCCAGGTCCAGAACTGCTTATCCTGCGCCTGGGCACGCTGCTTGGTCCTTTTGTGGTGGGTTATTCTGTCACGATCCTGTAAAGAAGCGGACCAAGGTGCAGCGTGCTTGTAGTTCCACATCTTTTAATTCAGTGAAACTTCCAAAATAAACAATGAACAAAACAGATCGGACATAAAGCAGTGTGTAGCGCAACAGCACATACACAAACACAACAAACAATAACCCACAAGGCAGGTGGGGAAGGGAACAAACTTAAATAGGATTCCCAATTAGAGGCAACGACTAACAACTGCCTCTAATTGGGAACCAACACAAAACCAACATAGAGACACATAAACACCCCTAGTCACGTCCTGGCCCAAAACCCAGGATGTGACAATCTCACAGCGTTCTCAGATTTCAAAAAGGCTTTATGGCGAAAGCATAGCATTTGATTGTCTGAGGACAGCGCCCCGCATACTTCCTCCATTAGCGTAACATCATAACCAGCACAGGTGTCACAAAACTCAAAAATAGCGATAAAATAAATTGCTTTCCTTTGAAGATCTTCCTCTGATGGCAATCCAAAGGGTCCCATTTGCACAATAAATGGTCCTTTTGTTCGATAAAGTCCCTCTTTATATCCCAAAAGCTCTGTTTGGTTGGCACGTTTTGTTCAGTAATCCACCGTTCCACTCCAGTCAACATACATAGAAACGAAACCGAAAAAAGATACCTATAAACTTTGTCCAAACAACTCAAACAACGTTTCTAACAATCCTCAGGTACCCAAATATGTAAATAAACGATAATATTTCAGACGGAAAATAACCTGCTCAATAGAAAAGGAAAAAAACGAAGCGCGCGCACTCAATCACACGCTCCAAACAGTCCAGTCCACTCCAGAGTCCACTGGGAAAAACAGCTATTACTCGTTGGTTTTTCAAAAAACAATCCTGAAACCTTGTATAAAGACTGTTGACATCTAGTGGAAGCCATAGGAACTGCAATCTGGGAGCTAAATCCCCCTTTATTGAATAGCTTGTCAAAGGGAAATCTGTCACATCACAAAATCACATTTTCCGGATGGATTTCCCTCTGGTTTTTGCCTGCCAAATCAGTTCTGTTATACTCACAGATATTATTTTAACAGTTTTAGAAACTCCGAGTGTTTTCTATCCAATACTACTAATTATGTGCATATCCTGAGTAACAGGCATTTTACTTTGGGCACGCCAGACTCTCCGAACCTCTGAACACTGCCCCGGAGCCCTAACAGGTTATTAAAGTCCCTGGTCACTAGGAGCACCGCTTCTGGCTGAGCATTGTCTTGTTTGCTTATGGCCTTGTAGAGTTGGTTGAGTGCAGTCTTAGTTCCAGCATCGTCTGTGGTGATAAATAGACGGCTATGAATAATATAGATGAGAACTCTCTTGGTAGATAGTGTGGTTTATAGCTTATCAATTTTATTTTCCAATGATTGCATGTTAGCAACTTCGCTTCTTTATTGAAGTCCTTCGTAGTCTACTTTGTTGAAAGTCTTCTTGAAGTCTTCTTGATGAATTCACAGTTAATATTGCGGAGAGGCTAGACATTTTTGAAAGGACTGCGCTCATAAAATACCTGCCTCAACTTTGACCGTTAGGAATTAAAATTTATGAACGGTTTATAAATGAAGCCCCCGGACAATTAAGCCACAAACCTGGGTGCCTCTGCCTTTTTATTTCCCCTTTATTTAACCATGTCATAATACATGTAGGCTAGTTGAAAACAAGATAAAGCAAAGCAGTGCGACACAAACAACAACACAGAGTTACACACGGAATAAACAAACATACAGTCAATAATTCAATAGAAAAAGTCTATATACAGTGTGTGCAAATGAGGTAGGATAAGGGAGGTAAGGCAATAAATAGGCCATAGTGGCGAAATAATTAAAATATAGCAATTAAACACTGGAGTGATAGATGTGCAGAAGATGAGTGTGAAAGTAAAGATACTGGGGTGCAAAGGAGCAAAATAAATAACAGTATGGGGATGAGGTAGTTGGATGGGCTATTTACAGATCTGTGCGCTGCTCTGACAGCTGGTGCTTAAAGCTAGTGAGGGAGATATGAGTCTCCAGCTTCAGTGATTTTTGCAGTTCGTTCCAGTCATTGGCAGCAGAGAATTGGAAGGAAAGGCGGCCGAAGGAGGAATTGGCTTTGGGGGTGACCAGTGAAATATACCTGCTGGAGCGCGTGCTACGGGTGGGTGCTGCTATGGTGACCAGTGAGCTGTGATAAGGCAGGGCTTTACCTAGCAAAGACTTATAGAGGACCTGGAGGCAGTGGGTTTGGCGACGAATATGAAGCGAGGGCCAGCCAACGAGAGTATACAGGTCGCAGTGGTGGGTAGTATATGGGGCTTTGGTGACAAAACAGATGGCACTGTGATAGACTGCATCCAATTTGCTGAGTAGAGTGTTGGAGGCTATTTTGTAAATGACATTGCCGAAGTCAAGGATCGGTAGGATAGTCAGTTTTACGAGGGTATGTTTGGCAGCACGAGTGAAGGATGCCTTGTTGCGAAATAGGAATCTGATTATAGATTTAATTTTGGATTGGAGATGCTTAATGTGAGTCTGGAAGGAGAGTTTACAGTCCAACCAGACACCTAGGTATTTGTAGTTGTCCACATATTCTAAGTCAGAACCGTCCAGAGTAGTGATGCTGGACAGGCGGGCAGGTGTGGGCAGCGATTGGTTGAAGAGCATGCATTTAGTTTTACTTGCATTTTAGAGCAGTTGGAGGCCACGGAAGGAGAGTTGTATGGCATTGAAGCTCGTCTGGAGGTTAGTTAACACAGTGTCCAAAGAAGTGCCAGAAGTATACCGAATGGTGTCGTCTGCATAGAGGTGGATCAGAGAATCACCAGCAGCAAGAGCGACATCATTGATGTAATACAGAAAAAAAAGTCAGCCCGAGGATTGAACCCTGTGGTACCCCCATAGAAACTGCCAGAGGTCCGGACAACAGGCCCTCCGATTTGACACACTGAACTCTGTCTGAGAAGTAGTTGGTGAACTAGGCGAGGCAGTCATTTGAGAAACAAAGGCTGTTGAGTCTGCTGATAAGAATGTGGTGATTGACAGAGTCGAAAGCCTTGGCCAGGTCGATGAATACAGCTGCACAGTATTGTCTCTTATCGATGGAGGTTATGATATCGTTTAGGACCTTGAGCGTGCTGGAGGTGCACCCATGACCAGCTCGGAAACCAGATTGCATAGTGGAGAAGGTACGGTGGGATTCGAAATGGTCGGTGATCTGTTTGTTAACTTGGCTTTCGAAGACCTTAGAAAGGCAGGGTAGGATAGATATAAGTCTGTAGCAGTTGTAGCAGACCTGTAGCAGTCTGTAGCATGTGGGTCTTCCAGCAAGACAAGAACCACAATAACACATCAAAATCCACAAAGAAATTGTTAATTGACCACAAAATCAACATTTTTCAATGGCCGTCTCTGTCTCTGGACCTGAAACCCATTGAAAACCTGTGGTTTGAATTGCTGAGGGCAGAACATAAGCGAAGGCGAAGGATATCAAGGATCTGGAAAGATTCTGTATGAAGGACTGGTCTAAGGTCCCTCCCAATGTGTTCTCCAATCTCATAAAACATTTTTGAAAAAGTCTGTTTCATTATGCTGAAGTATTGAAAACAGCCTAACCAGCTCTGCTTGAAACAATTTCATTACGCTTTTTTACAGACGTTTACTGACACAGGCCATATTCAATGGGTGTTGTACACACGTCAAGTAATGTTAGCTAACAAGCCAGCCAGCTAACGTTAGTTAGACAACAATGAACAATGCCACAGTGCTGGGAGCTAACCTGTCACGATCTTCTGTAGTGACGGACCAAGGCGCAGCGAGGTATCCAGTATACATACTTTATTTATTACGTAACTGGCAAAATAATAAACAAGTGAAGATCGTAACACCGTTGTGGCTAACAAAGTGCACACACCAACTATACATACTAAACAAACAATGACCCACAAAACCCTATTGAAAACAACAAACATATATATGGTTCCCAATTAGAGGCAACGACAATCAGCTGCCTCTAATTGGGAACCATTTTCCCAACATAGAAATACACAACCTAGAACACAAAACCCTCCTAAACAAAAGAAACTAAACACACCAGCCTGAAACCCAGGGCTGGACGTGACATTACCCCCCCCCAAAGGCGCGGACTCCGACCACGCCAAAAAGTCCATGGGGGGGGGTCCTCGGGTGGGTCTCCTTGTCCTAGGTGGCGGCTCCGGTGCCAGCCGTGCTGGCCCGAGATCACGCACCGGAGGCCCAGGGCTAGAAGCCGGAACAGTATGTACCAGGCTGGTACGACACCCTAGAAACCTGGTACAATGACCAGGCTGTACTGGACTCACGAAGCGCACTGGGACTCTGGTGCGGGGAGTAGGAACGGGCCGTGCTGGACTCACGATGCGCACTGGGACTCTGGTGCGGGGAGCTGGAACGGGCCGTGCTGGACTCACGATGCGCACTGGGACTCTGGTGCGTGGAGCGGGAATGGGCCATGCTGGACTCACGATGCGCACTGGGACTCTGGTGCGGGGAGTAGGAACGGGCCGTGCTGGACTCACGATGCGCACTGGGACTCTGGTGCGGGGAGC
>QNTS01007657.1:10777-23269 GCA_003317085.1 Hucho hucho
CCTCTCTCCTCCTCTCTCTGTCTACCCTCTCTCCTCCTCCTCTCTCTGTCTACCCTCTCTCCTCCTCCTCTCTGTCTACCCTCTCTCCTCCTCATACTCTGTCTACCCTCTCTCCTCCTCTCTCTGTCTACCCTCCTCTCTCCTCCTCGTCTCTCTGTCTACCCTCCTCTCTCTTTGGGCATTACAGAGAAATATAGTAATATGGAACCACTCTTCAAGAAGTGAGAAGTGATCATCACTTTAAAGGTAGAGACTTTCATTTTAACTCCAGGAGAGACCTCATGATTGGCATAATGAGATTGAACCAGCTGGCTCTCCTTGCATCCTTTCCTCTCCTTGTCTCCTGTTCTCTCATCTCCTGTCCTCTCCTTGTCTCATGTCCTCTCCTTCCTCTACACTGTTCTGAACAACACAGAACAGGTGAAAGCAACATGGAGGAAGCCTGGTGTTTTCTCTAGCCTGACTTGTCCAGCTCTTTCAGATTGCCGTGCAGATATAGGTGAGGAGAGGAAGCCACTGTGTCTGTTTTACAGAATCTATGTCTATGGGAATGTTGTGGAACATTTCTCATGTTGACTCTAGAACAGCCATATCATGCCTGGGATGCTAAAGCTTGACATTTGGAGGTGTTGAGCTGACATCTGCAGCGTTTACCTTGAATGTGATCAGTGACAACATGGTAAAATTTGCCCTTAAAAGCTGCATTGTTTACAAACACAATTGGATTGAATCTCGGCCCATATCTGATGTTTCTCCGTCCTGATCAACCCCCAGACGTTATGAAATATGACAGGAACGAGTGTTAAATAAACATCCTGTTGTTTTTTGTGTTCCTAAAATCAATAGAAACATCAACATCATCCAGTGCTGTGGTGATGTAACAGTTGTTTGGTCAGCGAGTCAGCCAGCCAGTCAGCCAGTCAGGCAGTCAGCCAGCCAGTCAGGCAGTCAGCCAGCCAGCCAGTCAGTCAGTCAGTCAGTCAGTCAGGCAGTCAGCGAGTCAGCCAGCCAGTCAGCCAGTCAGTCAGCCAGTCAGTCAGTCAGTCAGTCAGTCAGCCAGTCAGTCAGTCATCCAGTCAGCCAGACAGTGTCAGTCAGTCATCCAGTCAGCCAGTCAGTCAGCCAGCCAGTCAGCCAGTCATTCAGTCAGCCAGTCAGTCAAACATCCAGTCAGCCAGCCAGTCAGTCAGTCAGCCAGTCATCCAGTCAGCCAGCCAGTCAGTCAGCCAGCCAGCCAGCCAGCCAGCCAGCCAGCCAGTCAGTCAGTCAGTCAGTCAGTCAATCAGCCAGCCAGACAGTCAGCATTATCCTACTCTTTTTTTCCCACTGCAGACAGCAGATCTAGATAAACATATAAAAATAGCAGATCCTTTGTTGACGAAACCTTTCTGTTGTCACTGACTGATGACTCATGTTTACCTCTCTTCTTGTTTTGTTTGTCCTCCGTCGCTCTTCCTGTTCTGATCTTTCTCTCTCTATCTGTTCTCTCTCCCGTCGCTTCCATCCCTGTCACCGAGGGAAACAAAATACTGTTGCTATGTAAACTGTTCCGCGAGAGAAGGATAATGCCCATATAAGGACATATATCCGTCCTGTCTCCAGGTAGGGGTTCAGATTGCTGTTTCTTTCTCCTCAGAGAGAGAGCGAGAGATGAGAGAGAGAGAGTGAGAGAGAGAGAGTGAGAGATGAGAGTGCGAGAGAGAGAGCGAGAGATGAGAGAGAGAAAGTGAGAGATGAGAGAGAGAGCGAGCGAGAGCGAGCGAGAAGAGAGAGCGAGAGAGAGCGAGCGAGAAGAGAGAGCGAGAGAGAGCGAGCGAGAGATGAGAGAGAGAGAGAGCGAGCGAGAGCGAGCGAGAGAGAGAGAGAGAGAGAGCGAGCGAGAGCGAGCGAGCGAGAAGAGAGAGCGAGAGAGAGGTGTGAGTGCAGGCAGCCAAATTGATAGAGAAGGTCTGGAGACAGACAGACAGAGATTGAATCCAAACCAGTTCACTACTAAAACTACCAGGACTACAACACAAGACTGACTATCTATGACTGAACCACTGCTGCTCAGACTACAGTCACATACAGACCAAGCCTGCGTCCCAAATTGCACCCTTTTTCCCCCATAGGGCCCTGGTCAAAACTAGTGCACTATATAGGGAATAGGGTGCCATAGGGCTCTGGTCTAAAGTAGTGCACTATATAGGGAATAGGGTTCCATAGGGCTCTGGTCTAAAGTAGTGTACTATATAGGGAATAGGGTTCCATAGGGCTCTGGTCTAAAGTAGTGTACTTTATAGAGAACAGGGGGCCATAGGGCTCTGGTCTAAAGTAGTGTACTTTATAGGGAATAGGGTGCCATAGGGCCCTGGTCTAAAGTAGTGCACTATATAGGGAACAGGGGGCCATAGGGCTCTGGTCTAAAGTAGTGTACTATATAGGGAATAGGGCTCCATGGGCTCTGGTCTAAAGTAGTGCACTATATAGGGAATAGGGTTCCATAGGGGCCCTGGTCTAAAGTAGTGCACTATATAGGGAATAGGGTTCCATAGGGGCCCTGGTCTAAAGTAGTGCACTATATAGGGAATAGGGTGCCATAGGGCTCCGGTCTAAAGTAGTGCACTATATAGGGAATAGGGTGCCATAGGGCTCTGGTCTAAAGTTGTGTACTATATAGGGAATAGGGTGCCATTTTAGATTCAGCTCAACAGATCAATATGTGATAGACTTCTGATCGATCAATGGCTTTTATTAAAGATGATGTTGATTTAGGACTTCATACAGTATGAAACAGCCGGTAGAGGAGCGGACAACACATATAGCCGTAATAAATTAAAATTAAAATTCTAATAAATTAAAAATTAAATCTTTATTAAATTAAAATTGAAACTCAAATAAAATTAAATCTTTAATAAATTAAAATTAAAACTAATAAATTAAAATTAAAACTCTAATAAATTCAAATTAAAACTCAAATAAATTCAAATTAAAACTCAAATAAATCTGTGTCACACACACACATACACACACACTCACACACACAGAGACAGACACACACAACACACACACAGAGACAGACAGACAGACACACACACACACACTTGGAAAGTCATTTTACTGGGAAAGAGGGAGACTATAGCCTATTGCGTAGTGCTGTCCAGTTAGTGTTGTTTTAATACATAATAAACACATCTTTAAAATGATATTCATGACATAATAATACTGCTAGTGGTATCGAGGGTTTGTGAACGGCCCTCCAAACCATGAACCAGTGTTTCCCAATCCTGGTCCTGGAGACCGAAAGAGGTGCACATTTTAGCCATAACACTAACACACCTGATTAACTAAAGGCTTGATGATGAGTTGATTAGTTGAATCAGGTATGCTAGGGCATCATTTGGAGACACTGCCTTAAACAAAACATACAGAACAGTACAGTAGGAACGATCGACACATGAAATGTCAACAGACAATGATAATGACAATGATAATGACAATGATAATGACAATGATAATGACAATGGTCAGGAAATAAAACACATACAGATAAAATCAGAGAACATAACATGAGAGAGAGAGAGAGAGAGAGAGAGAGAGAGAGAGAGAGAGAGAGGACTCTACCAGTGTCATCTGGTGTGCTCCTGTTACTTTATTGGTAGGTGTTTCATCAACAAAAGAAGACAAACAACAACATCTATTGTGACACATTGTAGATGAAATTATTTAATCACACAGAGATGTGCCAGAGAATGAGAGGAGCATGTAACTCAATGGATGGTAATGATGATCACTGATATGAGATACTTACACATGGACTGAGGAGGATGAGAGAGAGGGGGATGAGAGAGAGAGAGAGAGCGAGAGAGAGAGAGAGAGAGAGCGAGAGAGAGAGAGAGAGGAGGATGAAAGAGAGACAGAGAGACAGAGAGAGAGAGAGAGGATAAAAGAGAGAGAGAGACAGAGAGAGAGAGAGAGAGACAGAGACAGAGAGAGAGAGAGAGAGAGAGAGAGAGAGAGGAGGATAAAAGAGAGAGAGACAGAGAGAGAGAGAGAGAGAGAGAGAGACAGAGAGAGAGAGAGAGAGAGAGGAGGATAAAAGAGAGAGAGAGAGAGGACCAAAATATCTACTAGCCAATCAGAATTTGTTATATTTGTTGCTAAATAAACAGAGGAGCTGAATTACACTTAGCGTCCAAAACACACGGAAGCCCAGTCACCAGCTGGTCGTTGTGTTTTAGCTGGTGACCGGCCTTCGTTGTGTTTCTCGTTGTGTTTTTTTTTTCAGCAGGGGAGGTTAGCTGTACTACGAGTGTGGACATGGCACTATAATACTAAATGACTACAATGTCAGTGTGCTGTTCTCTCCCTCAGCATTCACAGGAAATCCAACCGGAGAGAAAGAGACCTACTAAAAAAAACAGCACACACTCTAGTCCCAGGAACTACGTCGTTCAACTCAATTAATAACCTCGATATGACCGTCAGCCTGCTGGAGTGAGGCTATGAGTTACAGAGGCTACAGTATACAGGAGAGAGCCGATGGACTATAATATACTGCCTTCTGTTGTGGGTAGCAAAGCAATCTTTATTCGCTACAGCATCTGAGCTTCTTCCTCCCCCATTCACAGACTGACTTCCCCGTTCTCATAGCACAGCCCAGTTAAGAAGAGCCTGGCGCGACCTTAAGAAGACCCCGGCGCGATGTGTGTGTGTGTTACACAAATTAAAGTGCTGCGGTGAAGGAGGAAGGCCTGAGATTGAAGACGGGATTAAAACCTCCACATCATTAGTGTTTGGTGCTGAATTTACACACACACACACACACACACAGACACACACACACACACACACACACACACACACACACACACACACACACACACACACACACACACACACACACACACACACACACACACACACACACACACACACACACACACAGAGTCATGGTCAGAGCTAGATGGTATACATTTTAATACTGCTTTTGACCAGGACCCAAGTGGGGCACTATGCAGGGAATAGGGGGCTATTTTGGGACCCAGTCATCTTCCACTTGAGTTGCATGCTCCTGTTACAGTATATTCCAATACAGTATTAGAGTCTAGCAGGGCTGGGGGTTCAGTCAATTCCAATTAAATAATGTCAATTTAGGAAGTAAACTTTAAAAGACAATTTAACATTTGAAAATAAAATGGCATATATTTTCAATGACTTCTCAATGAACTGAGGCAGCAGAAGCTATTTAGTTCAAAAGTGTGTACTGCCTTTAAATTGACTGCCTTTAAATTGACTGCCTTTAAATTGTCTGCCTTTAAATTGACTGCCTTTAAATTGTCTGCCTTTAAATTGACTGTCTTTAAATTGTCTGCCTTTAAATTGTCTGCCTTTAAATTGTCTGCCTTTAAATTGACTGCCTTTAAATTGACTGCCTTTAAATTGACTGCCTTTAAATTGGCTGCCTTTAAATTGTCTGACTTTAAATTGACTGCCTTTAAATTGACTGTCTTTAAATTGTCTGCCTTTAAATTGGCTGCCTTTAAATTGTCTGCCTTTAAATTGACTGCCTTTAAATTGTCTGCCTTTAAATTGGCTGCCTTTAAATTGACTGCCTTTAAATTGTCTGCCTTTAAATTGTCTGCCTTTAAATTGGCTGCCTTTAAATTGACTGCCTTTAAATTGTCTGCCTTTAAATTGTCTGCCTTTAAATTGTCTGCCTTTAAATTGTCTGCCTTTAAATTGGCTGCCTTTAAATTGACTGCCTTTAAATTGGCTGCCTTTAAATTGACTGCCTTTAAATTGGAATTACACCCCAGCCACCTGGTGTCTAGCTTTCAGCTTCAGTCAACATATACTGTTACAGTATCCATGGCTGCATATCACATGAACCTCCTACTCCCTACATAGCGCACTGCCTTTCACCATATTACAGCAAGTGTACTTTGTGTATGTGTATCTATAGGTTGACGACTGGACATGAGTAGTGCACTGTGTAGTGGACTAGGATATAATTTGAGACACAACCAATGACTATGAGAATAGCAAAGGCAGAGGATTCTCCAGACGACATCTCCATGATATAACGTTAAGAGAATACAGACACGTTATCACCACAGAAAGGAATAATTCCCGGAAAAATATCAACAGAATCCCGGAACTACATCACTGGAATTTAAACGTGAGCCAAGTATTTCCAGAATTCCGAAGCAGCAGCGTGACCTTCTGAGACTCTAAGGATTGTGGGATTTGTAGTTTGTGACTCTAGGCTGTAGACTGGGCCTTGTTCTTCTCCTGGGAACATAGAGGGAGTGTGTTATAGAGCGTGAGGGTAGATAGGTGTGTGTGTGTGTGAGTTTGTGTGTGTGTTTGGGTGCGTGTGTGTGTGTGTGTGTGTGAACGTGACCAGAGGTCCCCGCAAGAATAGTAAACAAAAACTTATATTTCTAGGGGTTTAGGGTTAAGGTTAGAATTACTGTTAGGGTTAGGAGCTAGATTTGAGATAAGATCTAGGATTAGATTTAGGGTTAGGAGCTATGGTTACGTTTAAGGTTAGGAGATACCGTTAGTTTCAGAGATAGGAGCTAGGATTAGGTTTAGGGTTAGGGTTTAGGGTTAGGGTTAGGGTTAGGGTTATGAGCTAGGGTTAGGTTTTGAGATAGGATCTAGGATTAGATTTAGTTTTAGGGTTAGGAGCTAGGGTTAGGTTTCGAGATAGGATCTAGGATTAGATTTAGGGTTAGGTTTAAGGTTAAGGTTAGGGTTAGGGTAAGAGTACGGGATAGGTTTAGTTTTAGGGTTAGGGGTTAGGGTTAGGGTTAGTTTTAGGGTTAGGGTTAGGGAAAATAGGGTTAGGGTTAGGGTAAGAGTACGGGTTAGGATTAGTTTTAGGGTTAGGGGTTAGGGTTAGTTTTAGGGTTAGGGGTTAGGGTTAGTTTTAGGGTTAGGGTTAGGGAAAATAGGGTTAGGGTTAGGGTAAGAGTACTGGTTAGGATTAGTTTTAGGGTTAGGGGTTAGGGAAAATAGGATTTTGAATGGAACTGAATTGTGTGTCCCCACAAGATTAGCTGTACAAGACTGTGTGTCTGTGTGTGTGTGGTCTTACCCTGCTAGGTCTGACATCTGTAGCAGGGCTGGAAGGGGAGGGGCTTGGGGATTTCCCCGAGCAAGGAGTGGACAGCTGACTGGTCGGATTCCCGTTTACTAGAGACAGCGAGCGAGAGATAGAGAGAGAGAGAGAGAGAGAGAGAGGAGGTGGTGTTAGGAAACAGTGGTGTTAGGAAACTCCTGGTTTACAGGCCACATCCAGCCTGCGAGTCACGTTTTGCTGGCTTGTGAAGTGATGTGTAATTCCTATTGCAATCCAGCCAGAATTACAAGATCCAACAAGTGGAATTGTTAATCACCTGCATTCAAATTGACTGCCAAGGGTAGAGAAAATGTAATACCGAGACTACCTCAATCATCTAAATTGGAACAACCATCTCAGTGACGGGTGTTATAAATCCAACAGATTGGATTAGGTTAAGAAAAGTGTATGTTATTTATCTTTGTGTCACATAACAGTAGAATCAGCTCATTAAATGTACATTCAAAAACACAGATATCAGTGAAACTGTCATATGTTTGGGTGTAGCTGGAGATGAGTGGACTAAGCACTTTACTTAGGCAATGTCAAAATACAGGACGCAACCGCGTCACAAAACAAATGCCCCCCCAAAAAAAACAAGTAAGGCAGCACAAAGCACGGGTGAAAAACCCAACAACCCGGCGTAACCAGCATGCCAAATAAACAATTCCCCACACAGACATGGGGGGAAACAAAGGGTTAAATACACAACAGTAATGAGGGAAAATGAAAACCAGGTGTGTGGGAAAACAAGACAAAACAAATGGAAAATGAAAGGTGGATCGGCGATGGCTAGAAGACCGGTGACGTCGACCGCCGAACGCCGCCCGAACAAGGAGAGGAACCGACTTCGGCGGAAGTCGTGACAGAAACAAACTATTCTGACAATCTCCCTGAAATAGAGCATGCTGGGAAATGTTATAAATGGTTCTAGGTAGAACCCTTCTGGCCTTCCAAAGAATCATCAAAGAATCCTGTCTTCCAGAAAGGGTTCTTAGGATGTTAAAGGTTCTTGGTAGAACCCTTCGGCTTCCAAAGAACCCCAATCTTCCAAAAAGGGTTCTTCTGATCAGAACAGGTCTAGGTAGAACCCTCTCCCTCCACAATGAACCCTTTTGGAACCACAAGGGTGTAGACCACCCCACACGGACCTGTCTACAGTACACAGTACTACACAATCACACCATACTATACCAGTCTACCCTACATTCAAACACCTCACAGTCTTCCCCACTCGGGATTCATATTTTCACGAACATCTACCAAGTTTCAATATCAGTAATAAGTTATAATTTAATAATTTAATAATTAATAATTAATAAATTTATCCCAAGAGTCCCGGAAACTACGTCAAAAAAAGTGCACATTTAAAAAGCGTTTAAAACCAAGATATGGTCACTATGCCAGGGTTCTCACACAATCAGATTGTCGCTGCGCCACATTGCCATCTTGGTGGTGCCACAATTTAGTCATGTTAGTATCTTTGATCGACCAATGGCATTGTTGTGAATTGCGAAACAGGCCGTTAATTAATTCAGCAGGCCGTTAATTAATTTTAATACACCAATGGTAACATCTTATTCTCTTACCTAATTTAAATAAGTACCGCCTTGTAACCGACATCGCAGATGGGTGCTCACAGAGGGGCGTGGTTTAAATGGTAACTAGGTAACTAGTCTACAGGTGCCAAAATTTGACAGCAGCATTTCAGTAAATACTGTTGCAGCCAGTTTCTATATTTATTCAATTAGGCAAATATTTGTTTATTTGGTCATATTGCTCATTTATTTAACGAGGTAAGTCCGTTAAGAACCAATTCTTATCTACAATGACGGCCTA
Source organism: Hucho hucho (assembly GCA_003317085.1). NCBI lineage: Eukaryota > Metazoa > Chordata > Actinopteri > Salmoniformes > Salmonidae > Hucho > Hucho hucho. Next base: position 19,725 of record QNTS01007657.1, read on the forward strand.
CTGGACACTAGTACAGATCTGTGTTGGACACTAGTACAGATCTGTGTTGTACGCTAGTTAAGAACCAATTCTTATTTACAACAACGGCTTACTGGGGAACAGTGGGTTAACTGCCTTGTTCAGGGGCAGAAAGACAGATTTTTTTAACCTTATCAGCTCTGGGATTCGATCCAGCAACCTTTCGGTTACTATTCCAACGGTCTAACCAGTAGGCTACCTGCCTAGTGATTAGGTGTACATTAATTTGGTTATGTGGTCTTATAATTTTAATGAGAATAGGCCAATTACATCCTCAAGCCTTAACATTACTGCCGTCCAGATAGGTTCATTGGGTATTTAGAGACAGGAAGTAAGGCCTGCTAGTCACAGCAAATGTTTGGGATATCTAGGAGGCATAATTATTTTTAACCACGTCTTACCTTGATCTTTTTAGTTTAAATGCAACATTAGAACCTGTGCACTTATCATTTTGGATTCTACAAATAAAACGTTTTTAGTTTAATTCATCAAGCCAATGGATTCTTGACTTCCAAAAGCTATTTGAAAGCCATTACAAATATAATTAGATGCTTCGCCGTGTTCATCTAAGGTAAATATACTTCTAGGTTTCCACTTTCATCTGTGTCTGGCGTTAGCTAGTAACTGGATAGCTAGGTCTTCATGCCGCATGGAACAAAAGTGGGGGATGGGTTACCCAAAACTGTCATTACATCAAGAGACATGCCAAACAGGATATTCATACAAACTTCTTGACATCATTGATAGTTATTATATATGAACATTGTCTCTCAGTCAATATATATATTTAACCTCTTAGGGCTAGGGGGAAGTGTTCGGAAGTACAGAGAGTCTGACGTGCCCAAAGTAAACTGCCTGTTACTCAGGCCCAGAAGCTAGGATTTGCATACAATTGGTAGTATTGGATAGAAAACACTCTGAAGTTTCTAAAACTGTTAAAATAATGTCTGTGAGTATAACATAACTGATATGGCAGGCGAAATCCAGAGGAAAATCCATCCAGAAAATGTTTATTTTTGAGGTCACAGTATTTCCATTGCCTTCCTATAGACTATAGAGGGAATTAGCTCCCAGATTGCAGTTCCTATGGATTCCACTAGATGTCAACAGTCTTTAGACATGGTTTCAGGCTTGTTACAAGAAATTGTAGTTCTTCCCGGTGGCTCATGAAAAGGACACTACTGTTTTGCGCGTGTGAATGGGTGCGTGCTCTTCAATATTTTTCTTTCCTATTGAACAGACTATTCTCCGTATGAAATATTGTCGTTTATTTAGATATTTGACAACCTGAGGATTAATTAGAAACATCGTTTGACTTATTTGGACGAACTTTACCGGTACTTTTGGGATTCCTTTGTCTGCACGTTGAACGACTGGATTACAGAACTCCATGGCACCAACTAAACAGACTTTTTTGATATAAAGAAGGACTTTATCAAACAAAACGACCATTCTTTGTGTTCCTGGATGCCTTGGAATTGCAAACAGAGGAAGATCTTCAAAGGTAAGTGATTTATTTTATCGCTATTTTTGATTTTGTAACGCCTCGGCTGGTTTGAATAATATGTTGGAAGTCGGGCGCTGTCTTCAGACAATCGAATGTTCTGCTTTCGCCGTCAAGCCTATTGTAAATCCGACAACGCGATTTGATTACCAAGATTCTAAGCTTTTGAATGGTGTACAACACTTGTATTTTCATGAATGTTTATCTTCTTAGGGATCGCTAGCGTCCCACCTACGACAACGTCCGTTGAAATGCAGAGCGCTAAATTCAAATTCCAAAAATATTAATATTAAACATTCATGAATGCTAGCGTCCCACCGATCCCTAAGAAGTCAATGAAAAGTACCCTGACCTCACCAAATTCAACTGAAATTGTCCAAGAGGAACTAGCTCGCTGGCTTGATAAACAGTGCTGACAATTCCAATTAGGCTCGCTAGTGAAATTATACAGCCAACATTTTGTCTATATTGATGCTGTTACAATAACCAAACAGTTGGATAATACAAATAATTTGTGAAACCATGATGTGATGTCTGCAAGGAATGAAAGTTGCATGCAATGTCAATGTTATTTGAGTTGCTTTGCGTATCAGCAAATACGCTAGAGATAATCTCACTGCAACACGGCTCACAGAGTCCCCACCAACTCAGTCTACTAGCTCCCCACCAACTCAGTCTACTAGCTCCTCACCAACTCAGTCTACTAGCTCCCCACCAACTCAGTCTACTAGCTCCCCACCAACTCAGTCTACTAGCTCCCCACCAACTCAGTCTACTAGCTCCCCACCAACTCAGCCTACTAGCTCCTCACCAACTCAGTCTACTAGCTCCCCGCCAACTCAGTCTACTAGCTCCCCGCCAACTCAGTCTACTAGCTCCTCACCAACTCAGTCTACTAGCTCCCCACCAACTCAGTCTACTAGCTACTCACCAACTCAGTATACTAGCTCCCCGCCAACTCAGTCTACTAGCTCCCCACCAACTCAGTCTACTAGCTCCCCACCAACTCAGTCTGTCTTGGCTCACAGAGTCCCCACCAACTCAGTCTGTCTTGGCTCACAGAGTCTCCGCCAACAGAGTCCCCGCCGATTTTTAAATCGGGGAACAATATTATAGTGGATGTTTTAGTAACTCAAAAGGCTATTTCACATGGGAATCAGAATGACTGTTAATGAAAAACTGAACTGTGAGTTTAAAGCAGCAGCAGAGTAGTAAATTGAAGCCAAACTCAGAATGAACTCATGACAACATGGACCTAAGGGAGAAACAAGGATCAAATGAATACCGCTCTCTCTCTCTTTCTCTGTGAAGAGTTCCTCTCTCCCTCTCTCTAACCCTCCCCTCTCTCCCCCGTCCTCCTCTCTCTTTCTTCCTCCTCTCTCTCCCTCTCCTCCTCCTCTCTCTCCACCGTCCTCCTCTCTCTCCCCCGTCCTCCTTTCTCTCCTATATAGACGTTCTCTCTTCGATGATTTCCTTCCTGAAACAAGCCCATGATCACCTTAGCCTGGTAGGCCCTGCCCATATCAGTGTTAAAATCCTCTCCTCATCTCCTCCCTTACTGAACCTCTCTGTTCCCTCTACCTCTGAGCAAGCCATCTTCCCCCTTACTCAACCTCTCTGTTCCATCTACCTCTGAGCAAGCAATCCCCCCTCTCCTCCCTCTCTCCCCCTAAACCAAACTACAGTCACGTCTGTAAAAACACTACAGTAAATACTACAGTCATGTCTGTATAAACACTACAGTAAATACTACAGTCATGTCTGTAAAAACACTACAGAAAATACTACAGTCATGTCTGTAAATACACTACAGTAAATACTACAGTCATGTCTGTAAATACACTACAGTAAACTATAGTAAATACTACAGTCATGTCTGTAAAAACACTACAGTAAATACTACAGTCATGTCTGTATAAACACTACAGTAAATACTACAGTCATGTCTGTAAAAACACTACAGTAAATACTACAGTCATGTCTGTAAAAACACTACAGTAAATACTACAGTCATGTCTGTAAA
>QNTS01007659.1:21960-49813 GCA_003317085.1 Hucho hucho
TTACTAACCATATGTTTCTACTATTTACTAACCATATGTTTCTACTATTTACTAACCATATGTTTCTACTATTTACTAACCATATGTTTCTACTATTTACTAATCATATGTTTCTGCTCATTACTAACCATATTTTTCTGCTCATTACTAACCATATGTTTCTGCTCATTACTAACCATATTTTTCTGCTCATTACTAACCATATTTTTCTGCTCATTACTAACCATAAGTTTTACTCAACTGTTATCACAAGCTTCATCTTCACAGCACTCCCTCAAATTCCATTCTATATGCAAGTGCATTTGATTGAACTTGTCAAAGGGAACATCACTTTAAAGTGTAGAAATTCTCTACATTCAATCAGGGGCAGCATATGAGGTCGGTCGCTGACTCGTTTCTCAGAGATTGATGGGATTGATTGAATTTGTTCACAGCTGCATCAAAAAATGATTTCATCCAATATATTTTTCCCTGGAACAAGTTATGTCAAAGTTACTGCAGCCTCCAATGTCAGCTCATATTAAAGTTGAAAATGTCTCTGAGCAGTCTAGAGTCTAGACTCCAAAGTCTCACTTTTGTTTCCCAAGACTGTGAGCTGCCGACCAATAGGGCATGTCTTTTATTTAGGAGCTGCGCCAAGCACATCAAATCAAATACAATCACATTTTATTGGTCACATACACATATTTAGCAGATATTATTGTAGTGAATAACTGTACTGAAAGCAACAACTTCTACACCTCCTAAATTACTTAACTGGCCGGGCTAACTGTTTCCATTCAGCCTTCCGTAAAATAAATGTTTAAAAAAAAAACTCACTGCCAGTCAGAATTGTCAAAGACCCAAAACAAACTACTGTAGGCATGGCACACTCACTCACTCTCTGTCCCCCTCTCTCTCTCTCTCTATATATATATACTGTATATACAGTGCTTTCGGAAAGAATTCAGACCCCTTTACTTTTTCCACATTTTGTTACGTTACAGCCTAATTCTAAAGTGGATTAAATATAACAAATTCAATAGCAAGCTACACATAATACCCCATAATGAGAAAGTGAAAACAGGGTTTTAGAAATGTTTGCGAATTTATTAAATTTAAAAAACAGAAATACCTTATTTACATAAGTATTCAGCCTCTTCGCTATTAGACTCAACATTTATCTCAGGTGCATCCTGTTCCCATCGATCATCCTTGAGATGTGTCTACAACTTGATTAGAGTCCACCTGTGGTAAATTCAATTGATTGGACATGATTAGGAAAGGCACACACCTGTCTATATAAGGCCCCAAATTTGACAGTGCATGTCAGAGCAAAAACCAAGCCATGAGGTCGAAGGAATTGTCCGTAGAGCTCCTAGACAGGATTGTGTCGAGGCACAGATCTGGGGAAGGGTACCAAAAAATGTCTGCAGCATTGAAGTCCCCAAGAACACAGTGGCCTCCATCATTCTTAAATGGAAGATGTTTGGAACCAAAAAGACTCTTCCTAGATTTAGCTGCCTGGCCAAACTGAGCAATCGGTTGAAAAGGGCCTTGGTCAGGGAGGTGACCAAGAACCTGATGGTCACTCTGACAGAGCTCTAGAGTTCCTCTGTGGAGATGGGAGAACCTTCCAGAAGGACAACCATCTCTGCAGCACTCCACCAATCAGGCCTTTATGGTAGAGTGGAAAGGCGGACACTCCTCAGTAATAGGCATATGACAGCCCGCTTGGAGTTTGCTAAAAGGCACCTAAAGACTCTCAGACCATGAGAAACAAGATTCTCTGGTCTGATGAAACCAAGATTGAACTCTTTGGCCTGAATGCCAAGCGTTATGTCTGGAGGAAACCTGGCACCATCCCTACGGTGAAGCATGGTGGTGGCAGCATCATGCTGTGGGATGAGCAGCAGGGATTGGGAGACTAGTCAGGATCGAGGCAAAGATGAACGGAGCAAAGTATAGAGAGATCCTTGATGACAACCTGCTCCAGAGCGCTCAGGACCTCAGACTGGGGCGAAGGTTCACCTTCCAACAGGACAACAACCCTAAGCATATGGCCAAGACAACGCTGGAGTTGCTTTGGGACAAGTCTCTAAATGTCCTTGAGTGGCCCTTACTTATGTAAACGTAATAATTCAGTGTTTTCTTTTTTATAAATTAGCAAAAATGTCTAAAAACATGTTTTCGATTTGTCATTATGGGGTATTGTGTGTAGATTGATGAGGGAAAAAACAATTTAATCAATTTTAGAATAAGGATGTAACGTAACAAAATATGGAAAAAGTCAAGGGGTCGGAATACACTAGATCTTTTTTTGAACGGTTTGGGGTAACTTAGAAATGTCCTTGTTTTTGAAAGAAAAGCTATTTTTTGTCAATTAAAATAACATAAACATTATCAGAAATACAGTGTAGACATTATTAATGTTGTAAATGATTATTGTAGCTGGAAACGACAGATTTGTTATGGAATATCTACATAGGCATACAGATACCCATTATCGCAACCATCACTCCTGTGTTCCAATGGCACGTTGTGTTAGCTAATCCAAGTTTATCATTTTAAAAGGATAATTGATCATTAGAAAACCCTTTTGCAATTGTGTTAGCACAGCTGAAAAAGGTTGCACTGAATAAAGAAGCAATAAAACTGGCCTTCTTTAGACTGGTTGAGTATCTGGAGCATCAGCATTTGTGGGTTCAATTACAGGCTCAAAATGGCCAGAAACAAAGACCTTTCTTCTGAAACTCGTTAGTCTATTCTTGTTCTGAGAAATGAAGCCTATTCCATCTGTACGTCTATGTAGATATTCCATAAAAAATCTGCCGTTTCCAACTACAATAGTCATTTACAACATTAACAATGTCTACACTGTCTTTCTGATATATTTTATGTTATTTTAATGGACCAAAAAAATTGCTTTTCTTTCAAAAACAAGGACATTTCTAAGTGACCCCAAACTTTTGAACGGTAGTGTGTATATACAGTTGAAGTCGGAAGTTTACATACACCTTAGCCAAATACATTTAAACTCAGTTTTTCACAATTCCTGACATTTAACCCTAGTAAAAGTCCCTGTCTTAGGTCAGTTAGGATCACCACTTTATTATAAGAATGTGAAATGTCAGAATAATAGTAGAGAGAATTATTTATTTCAGCTTTAATTTCTTTCATCACATTCCCAGTCGGTCAGAAGTTTACATACACTCAATTAGTATTTGGTAGCATTGCCTTTAAATTATTTAACTTGGGTTAAACGTTTTCGGTAGCCTTCCACAAGCTTCCCACAATAAGTTGGGTGAATTTTGGCCCATTCCTCCTGACAGAGCTGGTGTAACTGAGTCAGGTTTGTAGGCCTCCTTGCTCGCACACGCTTTTTCAGTTCTGCCAACAAATTTTCTATGGGATTAAGGTCAGGGCTTTGTGATGGCCGCTCCAGTACCCTGACTTTGTTGTCCTTAAGCCATTTTGCCACAACTTTGGAAGTATGCTTGGGGTCATTGTCCATTTGGAAGACGCATTTGCTACCAAGCTTTAACTTCCTGACTGATGTCTTGAGATGTTGCTTCAATATATCTACAACATTTTCCTGCCTCATGATGCCATCTATTTGGTGAAGTGCACCAGTCCCTCCTGCAGCAAAGCACCCCCACAACATGATGCTGCCACCCCCGTGCTTCACGGTTGGGATGGTGTTCTTCGGCTTGCAAGCCTCCCCCTTTTTCCTCCAAACATAACGATGGTCATTATGACCAAACAGTTCTATTTTTGTTTCATCAGACTAGAGGACATTTCTCCAAAAAGTACGATCTTTGTTCCCGTGTGCAGTTGCAAACCGTAGTCTGGCTTTTTTATGGCAGTTTTGGAGCAGTGGCTTCTTCCTTGCTGAGCGGCCTTTCAGGTTATGTCGATATAGGACTCGTTTTACTGTGGATATAGATACTTTTGTACCTGTTTCCTCCAGCATCTTGACAAGGTCCTTTGCTGTTGTTCTGGGATTGATTTGCACTTTTTGCACCAAAGTATGTTAATCTCTAGGAGACAGAACGCGTCTCCTTCCTGAGCGGTGTGACGGCTGCGTGGTCCCATGGTGTTTAAACTTGCATACTATTGCTTGTACAGATGAACGTGGTACCTTCAGGCGTTTGGAAATTTCTCCCAAGGTTGAACCAGACTTGTGGAGGACTACCATTTTTTTCTGAGGTCTTGGCTGATTTATTTTGATTTTCTCATGATGTCAAGGAGGCCTACAAACCTGACTCAGTTACACCAGCTCTGTCAGGAGGAATGGGCCAGAATTCACCCAACTTATTGTGGGAACTTGTGGAAGGCAGGCTGCCTGTCTCTCTCTCTCTCTCTCTCTCTCTCTCTCTCTCTCTCTCTCTCTCTCTCTCTCTCTCTCTCTCACACTTGAGTTCATGATCTGTACTAAAGCTATTGCGGGTCTTTCCTAATTGTCTTCCTGATGAAAGTCTCAGATGTTATTGAACAGATGACAACACTGGAAAGCACCCAGCAGGAAGCCAGAGATGAGGAGACAAATCAAAGTGTATACATGTACCAGGCAGTCTTTTGAAACTGGTTCACTAACCGTGTATGAAAACAAATAACGTTAATTTGCACTTCAGACAGACATTATGCATCCTCAGAGATGTTCAACCACCACATTATTGTTATGTATTCAATTACTCGGCAGAAAAAGCAGCATTGGACCAATTACAAATACCTTGTCAGTGCACGTCCATATCACATGATAATCATTACATGCGTATCAATAACATAAGGTGCATTCATAGTGCATGCACCTACCGAGCAACAATAAATGCTACGCTAATTGATTCCACCATTACAAGTCAAACGAAAAACAAGACGAATTAGAAAATTAACCCCAAATAAAACTCTCCCACCCGAATGACCCTTTCGATTTAACGTCTCATATCAATAGATGGTATGCTTTCAGCTGCATTTGACCACATTCATAAAGTTCAAGAGATCTTATGCTTTCAGCTGCATTTGACCACATTCATAAGGTTCAATAGATCTTATGCTTTTAGCTGCACTTATGCTTTCAGCCACATTCATGAAGTTATTTCATTGGCACCATCCAAGCAGTGGACAATTCCAAAATAACAATATCTAAAAACGAGAAGTCCCATTGGAGCCATGCCAGTGAAGTCCCATTGGAGCCATGCCAGTGAAGACCCATTGGAGCCAAGCCAATGAAGACCCATTGGAACCAAGCCAGTGAAGCCCCATTGGAGCCAAGCCAATGAAGACCCATTGGAACCATGCCAGTGAAGACCCATTCGAGCCAAGCCAATGAAGACCCATTGGAACCATGCCAGTGAAGCCCCATTGGAGCCATGCCAGTGAAGCCCCATTGGAGCCATGCCAGTGAAGCCCCATTGGAGCCAAGCCAATGAAGACCCATTGGAACCAAGCCAGTGAAGTCCCATTGGAGCCATGCCAGTGAAGTCCCATTGGAACCAAGCCAGTGAAGACCCATTGGAACCATGCCAGTGAAGACCCATTGGAGCCATGACAATGTTTGTGGGGGCATCCACTTAAGACAAGGTTATGCCTGCTACCCACACCCTTTTTATGCATAGCTGCCTTGTCATTCAACAGCAACAGAAGAGAAGAGCAAGATACATTGACTCATACATCGACTGGAAACTCATTATTCAATGGTTTGCAAATCTTCAAGAGTTTGTTTGTACATTTTCACATAAATAACATACACAATTCCTTTGGTTTTCAGTAAATGGATATTTACATAAATGTGAAATCCAAGGAACACCATAAGCCTATAAAGGCATTACGTAAAAATATATAAAAAACAAACAAAAAAACTTCTGTTGTACATCTGAAAAAGCACATAGTCCTTGAGAGGCAAATAAAAAAATTTTTTTACTTCTTTTGGAATATGGGATTGGTCGTCTTCCTAGTCGTAGAAAATAATTATGAAAAACTGGTGTGTGACAATGCCAAATTACATGACAACGTGTCTGCCTCATTGCTAATTGCCATATAGACAGAACGTGATAAATGATTGGTCCATAACCACCACTTCTCAAGGCGCCACACACACCTGCAAAATAATTTACAACGAGGGGCGGACGGGACACAAACTCTCCTAAAAATCACAGTCAGCATCACTGGATCTGTGGAGTTTGTATGAAAGTGTTTCTGTACCGTGTTTCAGTGTCACTTCAAAGTGTTGCTGATACATGATGACTGTCATTCCCTGACAACTCTTAGTATATCCTAACTGATCTGTGGTTTGTCTGTGGACAGATGGAGAGAAGTGAAGGATGAAATGAATAGAGGAATATTACTGCACTTGGCCCAGCTGACAACAAAACATCTGCTTGTAGACATTTTCAAATCTTTAGTCACTCGGCCTCTAATGCATATTTATTTCCTGGCCAATCTCTGTCACTGTGGTAGCAGTTGAATTAAAGGAACATTTGTGTGAAAGTTTTATAAGGCTGTTATATAGGTTGACATGGGTTTCACTGAAGTTCCGATATATTCTGGTTAATTTTTTTAATCTCTTTATGGAGTTCAATGTGTTGTAATTTTCTGTATTAGTACAAACGGTATCAGCTGAATGTTTGTAACTTCCAAATGAAGTATAATTTAATCAATGTACGATATGTTACTCTAGACAACAATTGTATTATACTGTGTATTGCCGTCTTAATTTTTGCTGGACCCCAGTAAGAGTAGCTGCTGCCTTGCCAGCAGGTAATGGGGATCCATAATGAATACAAATACAAGTAAGATTTCTGGACAATGAACAAACCAGTTCAAGATCTCAATCTTAGCTCCATGCTAAGCTTCCTTCATCTCAGAAATATACAATGTCAGATACATAGAAAAAGCAGTGGTAGTCTAACCTACTTATAGATTCTAACACCTCTAAATGTACTCTACCATTCAATAGCAAATCATCACCAGAGTCATTTCATTTTAACGACGGAGGACAGTCAGCCCAAGTGTTTGATAAAACAGTGGGCTCAGCAGCTTGATGGGAATGGCACCCTATACCCTATAGCCCCTGGGGCTCTGGTCAAAAGTAAAGTAGTGCACTACACAAGTAACAGGGTGTCGAGAACAGGGTACTATTTGGGACAGGCCCATAGTGGTGATGAAGCTAGTCTGGAAGGCCTGTGATAACTCTGTTAGACATGTCGTTGATTTACTGGAGGCCTACTCTACAGTGTTATTACATTGTCCCATGACTGAACATGTATATTTGGCCAGTCTAGATAGGCTAGCCCACTCTGTATCCGTATGGAGAGAGAGAGAGAGTGCTTTGTCGCGGTAATGTTGCGACAAATTGAGTGTGGCGGTAGGACTGGTGTAGGTTTGCCCAGAAGACCAAAAGGCTGACCTCTACGTTGTAATTTACCGTTCTCCCAGGATATTCTTGGCAGGATAAGAAAGGGTTCCATCACAAATGGATACTAACTATTGTAATAGGCCGGAACCAGCAGCCGGAAGGAGAGCAGCTTACTGTCTGTTACCTCTGAGACTATCTCTGAGGATATAGCATGGCTGACATGATGTATTGCCCATAGTCAACAGAACACCCTGTTGTCGTCTGAAATGATTGTAGGGGGAGCACTCCAAGAATGTACCAATGACAGTGCCATCACCGTGCTGGACCTGTGCCCTTTACACCAGTCAACGTTCATGTTTGATTACCCACACCACAGCAATGGGAGGGATATGATATCTTTGTTGCCACGGAGACAATCCTATAGTGAGTTTCTGTCAACCATTTTGTTTAGAAGATTTCTCTCCCTATTGATTTGTCACAGTATTTTCCCTGAGTGACCTGAGAGGCTGACTTGACAGCAGGCCAACCATGACAGGGCAGGATAAATCCCCCATTGGTATTGATTGTTGGTCAGACGTTGCCTGGGAGGAGGCTTTGATATGGCAAGAACGGAGCCAATTTCTGTACTCTGAGCACTGAGGATGTTGACTCTTCCGCCTACAAAATTAGAAATCATTTGAAAAAGTGAAATATCCCTATCAGGAACTCATGCATGTGAGCAAGATAACTAAGAGTGTTGCTTGGAGATGATTTTTAATGGCCTCTCCGGTACAGAAGGATCAATGCTCGAGGAGCATTATGTCTGTCTTTGAAGAGGCATGAGCGATCAGAGCCAGGTTAATAGTCAAGCAAGACAAGGTCCCAGTGTACCGCTAGACAGGGGCGTCATGCATCCATTATTTTAGAGAGGACCCCACTGTGGAAAGGGGAGATTCTCACAAACACGAAGGTCTTCTTTGTTTTGATTTACTTCCACAACAAGTATCACGGGACTCGTCTGGTACTGGTTTAAAAACTAATGGAAGTATGAAGGTAGTTTTGTGCCCACCCAAAAAAGGGGTTAAATATAGTATTATATATATGTGTGTATATATATATATATATATATATATATATATATATATTTCCCGAGCTTTTGTATATCTCCTAGATATAGGACAGACTCTTCAAAAGCTTGTTTCTTCTGATTTATTTTTGGACTGTCTTTTTTGCCATTTATGCTAAAGCCAACTTAATACAATTGCTAGGTGGCTAGTATTACAGAGAAACAACAAAATGTTTCAGTTGTATTTATTCATCAAGAAGGAATCAATAACCTACATAGCTTGATCAAATTAATTTACAAACATACCTCTTGAGAGTCCTGCCCATCACCGGCATACTCTTTGACTTGTCCAGTCACTGTGCCCCCTGCAAAATACCGCTGACAGATCGTTTTTTATAAAAAATGATGATCAAACGTGGGCTTAAAAATGAAGTTTAGTAATTAATTGAATATCTAGAAGAAGAAAAAATATATAAAATAATAATAATAAAATATATTTTAAATTACATTTAAAAAAATCTGAGGGTGCACGTGCCCTTGTGCCCCCTTTGGGCATGACACAACAACACATTTAAATCATTGAAGAATCATGCGTCTTACATTTTTGCGGTAGCTTTTCTTCACTTAATTTAAAAAAAATAATAATACTGTGTGACTGACACAGAATGATTTGCAAGTAAATGGAAATGATTCCAGATGTGCTGCTGTAGTGGTTGAACAGGAGAACTGGCTGAATCACAATCTCGTTGTCCCATAAACGAGTAAAGGATGAATAGAGCTGTGAAAGGAGACAGCCAGTTAATCTATTTACACAGCTTTCTGGAAAAAGGAAACCTGATGAGCGGGTTGGAGCCCTGGGTAATAAGTGGATTGGGAAACGAGCCCTCAGACTGCTTTGTTTACTCTACTATGAAAGGGTCGAGCCGTATTTCAACTTAACGAGTCGTCTCTGCTTCTTCCGGAAAGAAGCTACAATTATTAGCGGTAATAAAAATCAACAAATTACGACAAGATTGCGAAACGTGTTATATGGAGGAATACAGTAAATGCTATGCGGCCAGTGATAAGCAGCCACCACTACATTTTACTATAGTAGACTTAAAAAAAAACATTTTTAATGGCCCATGTGTGTTGCATATTTTATTGACCTGGTATGCCTGCATGCAGCTGAGGTTTTATGGATGTTTAAATGTTACTTTAAAAGCATCTGGGTGAAACTCATTTCTCCTGACTATGGCTTTTATTAACATTTCAAGAGTACCACTGAAACCTTTTTATGGACACTTAGCAGTGTTGGGTATGGCTTGGTGTTAGGAAGGTGGTGGTGCAGATTGGTTTGTTCAATGGACCGTGACCCACAGCTGAGGTGACAGATAACATGAGCCCATTGGTACCTGTCAGGACACACGACACTCCCATCACTGATGGTGTCTCAGGACCTGTCACACTTTCAACATCACACTGAGGTCACAGGGAGTCATTGGAGTAACACATAAATGCATCACCTCAGAGCTTTGTGCAGTAAATACAAGCTGACATGTACCTGTTTACTATAAAGTATTGTCATTTAGATTTATGTTAACATGTTGTCACTAAAATGGTTGGTGTGATATTTTACCTCCAGTGAGCAGGTTTGCCATTTTTGTGACAGCAAATATAACGCTTACAGACATGAAATGGTAAATAATTATTTCTGTGTATTTCTTTTTGAATTAATTAGCATTAACCTTATAACCAATCGAACAGAGCTGGAAATAGCTATATGGTCTAATTGACAGCCCTGAATATTTAGTTTCCATGATAATCAGCTTCAAGGTAAATTGCTCACAAAAGGGAATCAATAGAGTTGGATAAGACTGCAATACTTGAACCAGAAAGAAATACAGGATAAAAAGGAAAAATATGAAAGATGTGAGAATTCATGGTGTGAACCAACACAACAAAACCTTCACTCATGATTATATGATACAACAAGCAAATGCCACAAGAGACCACCCACAACTTCACACTATCATTTTAAACATTCAGTGTTGCATCCCCTTCCACTATAACACTCTCTGGCTGTGAATCCACCACAGGGGCACAGTGCAGGGCACACGAGGTGACAGAAGTTACGCCTAAGGTCTCGCTGTGCCTGTGCCCAGCGCCTCTGCAGTATACCGTGACTTCACATCCTTAACTGGGGCTGAATGACAGTAATGCAACCTGACAGCGTGGTGGGAATCTTAGAATTGGTGGCCACAAAAATGTCCTTTATTTTTCATCCCATTTTCTCCCTTTTTTTTCACTTTAACTTCTCAGCCTCGCTTGGGTTGGTTGGGTTGGCCGGCAGCTAGGCTGGTCAGCTGACTTTGCGTGCCACTGTGATGGCGAGAGGTGACAGTGGTGCTGGTGACACACGAAGAGATACAAACAAAGAGAGAGAGGGGGGTTCCATGAAAAGCCAATAAAGGGAAAGGCAGAGTGTAGTTCTCCTTTTCTCACAACAGAGCCGTGTCCAAACACAAGTCAATGTTTAATTCACCAATTACAATTCGTGACCACTCAAACACATGTTGACACTTATTCTCCCCTAACAAGCCGTTAGCGTTCTGAAAATGTTGTTTACATGGTTCTGCAACTGAGTGAACTCATGTGGACTGATCAGTTTGAGCATCAGCTACTACATCGAATGAATAAGTTCAATTGTGTATTTACAGTTTGTACAATGCACATACGTGTCCTTTACTGTGCTGTAACATTCTTGACATTTTGTTCTTGGATTTTTGCTCACAGTCCAGTGAGGTAGTGTCCTTGAGGTGTTCCACAAGTCAAATGGAAGCGAGAAAATACACTATGTCAGCTTCCACTGATGTCTCTTCAACACTCTGACACCCACAGACCTCACAGCCTGTCAGTACAGTTGATGATTCGGGTGCTATAAAAGTCCCAAAACATTATCATATAATTAATAACTTCTCAGACTGGTTTTGACATTTTCTTCCTGAAGAATACTGTATGAAGAGCTTGTAAAAAACTACTTTTGGAACAAAAATCCATACTAATTAAATTCCAAAAGACCTTTGAATACAAAATTAGCATACATACTACTGTAGGATCCCATGACATTGTACAATCAGAACTGTGATTGGCTGCAATTGTCAGTAACATTTTATTTGACACCTAGCTTCATAACACGTTGTGACACGGTTGTAACATGTCATAACACCTGACATAACCTGCAATAACATTGTCATAACACTGTCATGAGACATATATTTAGACGTGTTGTGACATATATTGCTATATTTTATGGCTGGTTATGACACCTACATCAGAATGTCAAAGCCCACAAATCCTACTACACTGGAAGGGAAGCCACTCCCTTCTATCTGTAAATACTATGTTTTATAACATTTTCTAAAATTGGCCATTGTAATTGTACACACATTGATGTCAAACTTGCCTAGCCCAATGTTCTGTCAATGATGACTGGGATGAATGCAGGAACAGGACAAAACACCCTCTTTGGGACTTAGGACTCACATATGGTCATGTATGTGATAGGTCTATCTGGCTTATATTATTACCCTTACAACAACAAACAATGTCCTGTGATAGATTCTATAAATGTTCATATTTTGGAATCAAAGTTTGTTTGTTCACTACAATATTATTGTAGTCCTCCATGGTTTTGCTTTAATATACATTTATACTTAGTGCTACCACTAGGGGGAGACATTCCAACTGCTAGCTGCAGACGCGCGCCTCATACGTTGCAAGAAGGTAAATAGGAAGAAAAGCCCAGTGGAAAAATGTCAATTGTGTTCGTTTTTTAAATCTAGAGATAGCAAGTTTATCTAAACTGTGATGAGTTTTCTCATAATTTTCATTTATAATTAAAGTGTTTTGACTGAGTGGGAAAACTAGTGAGATTTTCCCCTCCATATGAGTATAGCCAAACAAAAACTAGCTAATTTTAATTAACTTTCAATGAGACAAGACGACATCTCGGATTAAATGTATTTTTGTTATAAACGTTTTATTATAATTTTTTGAAATATTAAAAAGGCTCACATTTTTTTAATAATAATAATTCACTCCAGGTACAAACTTATACACACGAACAACAACTTACAGACGCACACAAACAACAACAACATCTCCTCTACCCAGACCTGGATACTCACACCCCCATCCCTAGTGCATGCATTGTTGTTTGCCACTTGGCCTTAAATTGTCCCAATTTTTTTTTTTCGGTCGCCCATGCCATTTCAATTTTAAAATAATAAATCATTAGATTTTTTTCATTGTGTTCATGATGGCGGATTGATTGATTTCTATGTTTTTAGTATACGTTTTTTCAAGATTAGTGATGAGAAGAGAATCGCCCAGCCAATTGGGTATCTGACTACACCCCTATATTCCATGTCTTGAAATATGCAGACAGACAAGTTAAAAGTACGTTTACATTGTAATACTTATGTCAGCCAACTTTCTAGCTCCGCCCATTACTTTTGGACTATAAAACATTCCCAGAAAGCATGGATTATTGAGTCATTATTCGTTTTACACTTAAGACATGACTCTGCTGTTGTGCTGTAGAATTTGTGAATTTTGTCTCTTGTATAATACATTCAATAGTTCATACAGTACATCTATTTCACTCTACATATACAGTGCTAATTATACAAATTAATAGAAGAGGCCTGTGTGTTAAATGTAACAAAAGCTCATGGACAGCTAACAACACATGGCTAGCTGGCTCTTGGCTTGTTTTGCAGATGTTATTGAGGGTGTAGCGAAATGCTTGTGTTTCTAGCTCCAACAGTGCAGTAGTATCTAACTAACAATTTCACAACATATACCCAATACACACAAATCTAAGTAAAGGAATGGAATTACGAATATATAAATATATGGACGAGCAATGTCAGAGCGGCATAGACTAAGATACAGTGTTGAGATGAGTAATTGAAAATATGTAAACACTATTAAAGTGACTAGTGTTCCATTTATTAAAGTGGCCAGTGATTTCAATTATATGTATATAGGCAGCAGCCTCTAATGTTCTAGTGATGGCTATTTAACAGTTTGATGGCCTTGAGATAGAAGCTGCTTTTTATTCTCTCGGTCCCAGCTTCGATGCACCTATACTGACCTCGCCTTCTGGATGATAGCGGGGTGAACAGGCAGTGGCTCGGGTGGTTTTTGTCCTTGATGATCTTTTTGAACTTCCTGTGACATCGGGTGCTGTAGGTGTCCTGGAGGGCAGGTAGTTTGCCCCCTGTGATGCATTGGGCAGACCGCACCACCCTCTGGAGAGCCCTGCAGTTGCGGGCGGTGCAGTTGCCGTACCAGGCCGTGATACAGCCCGCCAGGATGCTCTCAATTGTGCATCTGTAAAAGATTGTGAGGGTTTTAGGTGCCAAGCCAAATTTCTTCAGCCTCCTGAGGTTGAAGAGGCGCTGTTGCGCCTTCTTCACCACACTGTCTGTGTGGGTGGACCATTTCAGTTTGTCAGTGATGCTGAGGAACTTGAGGCTTTCCACCTTCTCCACTGCGGTCCCATAGATGTGGTATGGGGGATGCTCCCTCTGCTGTTTCCTGAAGTCCACAATCATCTCCTTTGTTTTGTTGACGTTGACTGAGAGGTTATTTTCCAGGCACTACACTCCCAGAGCCCTCACAATGACGAGACACTCCCAGAGTGGTCTTGTCATTGTTGGTAATCAAGCCTACTACTGTTGTGTTGTCTGCAAACTTGATGATTAAGTTGGAGACGTGTGTGGTCACCGGTCATGGGTGGACAAGGAGTACAGGAATGGGCTGAGCACGCACCCTTGTGGGGCCCCAGTGTTGAGGATCAGCGAAGTGGAGGTGTTGTTTCCTACCTTCACCACTCCATCGGGGTGGCCCGTCGGGAAGTCCAGGACCCAGTTGTACAGGGCAGGGTTCAGATCCAGGGCCTCGAGCTTAATGATGAGCTTGGAGCGTACTATGGTGTTAAATTCTGAGCTATAGTCAATGAACAGCATTCTTACATAGGTATTCCTCTTGTCCAGATGGGATAAGGCAGTGTGCAGTGCGATGGCGATTGCATCGTCTGTGGATCTATTGGGGGGGTATGTAAATTGCAGTGGGTCTAGAGTGACAGGTAAGGTAGAGGTGATATGATCCTTGACTAGTCTCTCAAAACACTTCATTATGACAGAAGTGAGTGCTACGGGGCGATAGTCATTTAGTTCAGTTACCTTTGCTTTCTTGGGTACAGGAACAATGGTGGCCATCTTGAAGCATGTGGGGACAACAGACTGGGATAGGGAGAGATTGAATATGTCCATAAACACATCAGCCAGCTGGTCTGCACATGCTCTGAGGACGCGGCTAAGGATGCCGTCTGGGCAGCCTTGCGAGGGTTAACACGCTTAAATGTCTTACTCATGTCGACCACGGAGAAGAAGAGCCCACAGTCCTTGGTAGCGGGCCGCGTCGGTGGCACTGTGTTATCATCAAAGCGGGCAAAGAAGGTGTTTAGCTTGTAGTATTTTAGCAACGTGAGTACTACAGTCAATGTGTTGATAGAACTTCGGCAGCCTTTTTCTCGAATTTGCTTTGTTAAAATTCCCGACTACAGTAAATGCGGCCTCAGGATATGTGGTTTCCAGTTTGCATAAAGTCCAGTGAAGTTCTTTGAGGGCCGTCGTGGTATCGGCTTGAGGGGGATATACACAGCTGTGACTATAACCGAAGAGAATTCTCTTGGGAGATAATACCAACAGCATTTGATTGTGAGGTATTATAGGTCGGGTGAACAAAAGGACTTGAGTTCCTGTACGTTATCACAATCACACCATGAGTTGTTAATAATTAAACATACATCCCCACCATTCTTCCCGGAGGGAAATTTATTCCTGTCTGCGCGATACACTAAGAACCCAACTGGCTGGACGGACTCAGAAGGAAATATCTCGAGAGAGCCATGCTTCCATGAAACAGAGTATGTTGCAATCCCTGACGTCTCTCTGGAAAGAAATCCTCGCCCTGAGCTCGTCAACTTTATTATCCAGAGACTGAACATTAGCGAGCAATATACTGGATATTCTGGGATAATAATGTAAGAAATAATATATAAAAAAACTAAATGCTGAAAAGTTTCCTAAGATCTAGAAACACGGGCAGCCCTCTCTGCCATTCTTTGTGTATTACATGTGTACATTTGAACCACGCCAATGGAATGTATTTTAGAAGGTAACTTTTTATGAAATGTGTATCTAACGGTGGCATGTTACCACTAACATTAGCTAGCTAGCCGACCATAGCTAGCTAGTTGTTGTTAGCTGTCCATGTTTTTTTGTTTCATTTAATACACAGGCCTCTCTTATAATTTGTTTGTATAATTTGCACTTTGTAGATATAGAGTGAATCAGATGTACTGTTGTTGCCTCAACAATGCATGGGCGTATTTAATTGTTTTGCACACCATAATTAGCAATAGGGTAGCTAACGTTAGTGTTTTTTTTAGCTAACTAGATGGTAGCTAACTGTTAGCTAGCTAGGTAGCTAGCTACATGTATAGTTGAGAGCTAGCTTTAGCTATGCTATGAAAACATTGAGAAAACTGGATTGTAATGTATTTGATCATGTGTGAAAGTGTTTTCTATTGCCATAATATATTTGGTATAAAGTTTTAGTTTTCAGCTTTCTTTAGCGGTGTCACTGCATTGTAGCATACTCTATTCCGATTTCTGTCTTTACTTATATTTTTCAGAGAAAGTACTGCATCTACTGCTTCCAGGAGTGGAGTTGAAGACCTTCAGGGAGGCTGCAGAAACAAACTTTCAAAAGAAAGGAAACTTCTTGGCAGGGAAAAAACATAAAAATAATATCTGGGGTGTTGTGAGAGTTATTTAAGATACTTTTCAAAGAGGTAGGGTTTCAGACGTTTTCGGAACATGGTCATGGACTCTGCTGTCCTGACTTTAGGGGGAAGCATGTTCTGCCATTGGGGTACCAGGACAGAGAAGCGCTTTGACTGGGCCGAGTGGGAGCTGGCCTCCCGTAGGCGTTTGAGGACCAAGAGACCAGAGGTGGCGGACCGGAGTGTTCTGGTTGGGATGTAGGGTTTGAGCATAGCCTGAAGGTAAGGAGGAACAGTTCCCTTGCTGCTCCTTAGGCAAGCACCAGGGTCTTGAAGATAATGCAAGCTGGCACTAATGAGGAGATTAGCCAACAGAAAGTTGCAGTAGTCTAGATGGGAGATGACAAGTGCCTAGATTGGGGCCTGCGCCGCTTCCTGTGTGAGGAAAGGTTGTACTCTATGGATGGTGTAGAGCATGAACCTGCAGGAGCAAGTCACTGCTTTGATGTTTAAAGAGAATGATAGGGTGTTGTCCAAGGTAGGGCTGTTGCCGCCACACCGGCAGTCATGAGTCATGACCGCAGTAAAATTCCATGTGTCGGTTGAGTCACGCTGATCTTCTGTTATGCACTCTGGACATGCATTGAAATTAAGTGGAAAACTGAAATAACTTATTTACATAAGTATTCAGACCCTTTGCTGTGAGACTCAAAATTGAGCTCAGGTGCATCCTGTTTCCATTTATCATCCTTGAGATGTGTCTACAACATGATTGGAGTCCACCTGTGGTAAATTAAATTGATTGGACATGATTTGGAAAGGCACACACCTGTCTATATAAGGTCCCACAGTTGACAGTGCATGTCAGAGCAAAAACCAAGCCATGAGGTCAAGAAAGCAGTGGCCTCCATCATTCTTAAATGGAAGACGTTTCCAACCACCAAGACTCTCGGGGGACAAGGGCCTTGGTCAGGGATGTGACCAAGAACCCAATGGTCACTTTGACAGAGCTCCAGAGTTCCTCTGTGGAGATGGGAGAACCTTCCAGAAGGACAACCATCTCTGCAGCAATCAGGCCTTCATGGTAGAGTGGCTAGAGGGAAGCCACTCCTCAGTAAAAGGCACATGACAGCCCGCTTGGAGTTTGCCAAAAGGACTTTTAGACCATGAGTAACCAGATTCTCTGGTCTGATGAAACCAAGATTGAACTAATTGGACTTAATGCCAAGCTGTCACGTCTGGAGGAAACTTGGCACCATCCCTACGGTGAAGCATGGTGGTGGCAGCATCATGCTGTGGGGATGTTTTTCAGCGGCAGGTAAGGGGAGACTAGTCAGGATCGAGGGAAAGATGAACGGAGCAAAGCACAGAGAGATCCTTGATGAAAACCTGCTCCAGAGGACTCAGGACCTCAGACTGGGGCAAAGGTTCACTTTCCAACAGGACAATGACCCTAAGCACACAGCCAAGACTACGCAGGAGTGGCTTCGGGACAATTTTTTGGGCCTTCCTCTGAAACCTCCTAGTATATAGGTCCTGGTTGTCAGGAAGCTTGGCCCCAGCGTAGGGCCTTACGGTCAGAAGCCGAGCAGTTGCCATACCAGGCGGTGATGCAACCGGTCAGGATGCTCTTGATGGTGCAGTTGTATAACTTTTTGAGGATCTGGGGACCAATGCCAAATCTTTTCAGTCTCCTGAGGGGGAAAAAGTGTTGTCATGCCCTCTTCACAGCTGCCTTGGTGTGTTTGGACCATGATAGTTTGTTGGTGATGTGGACACCAAGGAAAGAAACTCTCGACCTGCTCCACTTCAGCCCTGTTGATGTTAATGGGAGCCTGTTCCGCCCTCTTTTTCCTATAGTCCAAGATCAGCTCCTTTGTCTTGCTCACCTTGAGAGTGAGGTTGTTGTCCTGGCACCAGATTGCCAGGTTTCTGACCTCCTCCCTATAGGCTGTCTCATCGTTGTTGGTGATCAGGCCGACCACTGTTGTGTCATCAGTAAACTTAATGATGGTGTTGGAGTCGTGCTTAACCACGCAGTTGTGGGTGAACAGGGAGTACAGGAGGGGACTAAGCATGCACCCCTGAGGGGCCCCAGTGTTGAGGATCTGTGTGGCAGATGTGTTGTTTCCTACCATTACCACCTGGACGGGGCCCATCAGGAAGTCCAGGATCCAGTTGCAGAGGGAGATGTTTAGTCCCAGGGTCTTTAGCTTAGTGATGAGCTTTGTGGGTACTATGGTGTTGAACGCTGAGCTGTACTCAATGAACAGCATTCTCACATAGGTGTTCCTTTTGTCCAGGTGGGAAAGGGCAGTGTGGAGTGCCATTGAGATTGCATCATCTGTGGATCTGTTGGGGCGGTATGCGAGTTGGAGTGGGTCTAGGGTTTCTGGCATGATAGTATTGATTTGAGCCATGACCCCCCTTTCAAAGCACTTCATGGCTACCGATGGGATTGCCTCGGGGTGATCATTTAGGCAAGTTACCTTTGCTTTCTTGGACACAGGGACTATGGTGGTCTGCTTGAAACATGTATGTATTACAGACTCGGTCAGGGAGAGTTTGAAAATGTCAGTGAAGACACTGCCAGTTGATCCGCGCATGCTTTGAGTACACGTCCTGGTAATCCGTCTGGCACCGCGGCTTTGTGAATGTTGACCTGTTTAAAGTTCTTGCTCGGCTACAGAGAGCGTGATCACACAGTTGTCCGGAACAGCTGGTGCTCTCATACATGCTTCAGTGTTGCTTGCCTCGAAGCGAGCATAAAAAGCATTTAGCTCGTCTGGTAGGCTCGTGTCAAATCAAATCAAATATCAAATCAAATGTTATTTGTCCCATGCGCCGAATACAACAGGTGTAGCCCTTACAGTGAAATGCTTACTTACAAGCCATTAACCAACAATGCAGTTAAGAAAACTAAGTGATAAGTAAAAAAATTTAAATATAAAAAATTATTAAAGAGCAGCAGTAAAATAACAGTAGCGAGGCTATATACAGGGGGTACCGGTACAATGTGCAGTTCGCTGCTGGGTTTCCCTTTGTAGTCCGTAATTGTTTTCAAGCCCTGCCACATCCGACGAGCGTCAGAGCCGGTGTAGTAGGATTCAATCTTAGTACTGTATTGACACGTTGCCTGTTTAATGGTTTGTTTGAGGGAGTAGCGGGATTTCTTATAAGCGTCCAGATAAGTGTCCCACTCCTTGAAAGCGGCAGCTCTAGCCTTTAGCTCGGTGCTGAAGGCTGTAATAGCTGCCAAAGGTGCTTCAACGAAATACTGAGTAAAGGGTCTGAATACTTATGTAAGTGAGACATTTCAGTTTTTCTAAAAACCTGTTTTTGTGATCCTGGTTGTGACCCTGTCAAAAAAAGTGTTACCCTGTGGAAGTACATTGATTGAATGAACTCTATTCATCAACCAGCATCCCCTCTTGCACACAGGTGAAAGAGGAAGTCTTCTAATTTCTGGGAGGGGGGACGGTGTCAGCACAGGTTGCTTTGTGTGGACTCAGTGAGGTGCCTGTTGAAGGCGGGTTCTCCATAGCGAGGTGCCTGTTGAAGGCCGGTCTCCCATAGCGAGGTGCCTGTTGATGGTCGGTCCCCCATAGCGAGGTGCATGTTGAAGGTTGGTCTCCCATAGCGAGGTGCCTGTTGATGGTCGGTCCCCCATAGCGAGGTGCCTGTTGAAGGTCGGTCTCCCATAGCGAGGTGCCTGTTGATGGTCGGTCCCCCATAGCGAGGTGCCTGTTGAAGGTGTGTCCTCCAAGCAAGGTCCTACACAACCTGGTCCTGGTATCAAACAGAGAACAAAGACATAGCCTGCAGTTCAAATGTCACCCTATTCCCTATATAGTTTATTACTTTTAACCTGGGCACATAGGGCTCTGGTCAAAGGTAGGAAAAGGGAAAGGGAAAGGGGATACCTAGTGAGTTGCTCAACTGAATGCATTCAACCGAAATGTATTTTCCGCATTTAACCCAACCTGTCTGAATCAGAGGTAGTGGCACTATATAGGGAATAGGGTACCATTTGTGACACAGACAAAGAAAGGACCTCACTTGTCTGAAGAAGTGACTGCTGGGAAATCTACTAAACAGACACCTGCAAAATCCAAACTGACAACAGTTTCTTTATGGGAAGAAAGCTATGTCCACAAAAGAGGCACATGCTCACATTCGACTTTGCTTTTGACATTCTTCTGCCACTGCGGTTTTCTTATTGCAGATTTAGCTGGCTGACATTGGAAACAGGTCGGCTGCAATACAGGGTGGGAAAAATTCCTGATACCAGTATTATCAAAGCCATATGTGTACAGATATAGGATCTTAATTTGAGCCAGTTTCCTAAAGCAGGACAATAATCCTGCAGCAACAGGAAATGTGAATTATTATTTGGATTATAATTAATGACCATTTTTGTATGGTTTGATACATTTTTCAATGTAAAACTCAAGTCTGACATTTTAAAGTGAAAATTACAAACTTCAGAATAATTTTTAAACCTCAAATACAAATACATCTATTACAGGAAAGTTATTCTCCAACAGGGTGATCAAATTAAGATCCTACACCTGAGAACTGTCACATTTCAATAGAAAATGGAAAACAGAAAGGAATCTATCTGTTGGGAATAACTCGCACCAGCTTGGGAACAAAACTTCTCTGAGACATTACAAAGTCACACACACACAGAAAAGACACAAACCCACTGCACCCCTTATTAAAACACAGAACCCTTAGCAACTCTAAGAGCTTAGACACACCGGTGGGATTGTCAAACGTTTACCTGCCGTCAGTACTTAGCACCTCTGAACTGAGTTTCGGCAGTCAAACTCGTGTTCACACAGCAAAGACCTTGAAGTTGTCAGCCACTCAGCCTTGTTAAAATACTCCAAACCAGAATGTGACAGTAGCATTGTTTGGCAGCGTATGTCCGTGTGTGTTGCTTTATGATCTTTATGGTGTTGCTTTATGGTCAATGTTAGCTAGCTAGCTGTGCTAATGTTGCTATTCCTGTAGAAAGCCCTTGATACTAGCCAGATGGCCACCGCTATATAACTAGCTAGCAAGATGACAAATAAATAATTTAATTCACTCTCCATGATCGAATACAGCCCATAGATACATTTTAAGATAGCTGGCTAACGCTAGCTAAATGGTTAGAATGATTTGCTAGCTAGCTGTTGTGCTAGCTAGGTAAAGTAAAGACACTGCATTGACTCTTGGCAGCCAGCTACAGGCAGCTGCTTCATGTAAACATATCCATTGTGATTGAATTATAATGTTACTAGCTACAGTGGCCAGATAGCTAGCTTGGTAAAGCTTGTGTTGTGTACATTGTGCTGCACTTACCACCCCACTCGTTTCATATGAAGTGTGTGTGACTGCCTGGCTCAGTTAGCAAGATAACATTAGCTAGCTAGCTAAAATATAAGGCAGGACGTCCAACTGGCCTCACAACCGTAGACCATGTGTAACCACGCCAGCCCCTCCACATCCGGCTTCTTCACCTGAGGGATGTTCTGAGACAAGCCACCTGGACAGCTGATGAAATGGTGGGTGTGCACCACCGAAGAATTGCTGCACAAATGGTCAGAAACTGTTTCAAGGAAGCTAATCTGCATGCTCGTCATCCTAACTAGGGTCTTGACCTGACTGCAGTTCGCGTCGTAACCGACTTCAATGGGCAAATGCTCACCTTCAATGGCCACTGGCACGCTGGAGAAGTGTGCCCTTCATGGACGAATCTCAGTTTCAACTGTATCGGGCAGATGGCAGACAGTGTGTATGTTGTTGTGTGGGGGAGCAATTTTCTGATGTCAACATTGTGAACAGAGTGCCCCATGGTGGCGGTGGGGTTATGGTATGGGCAGGCATAAACTATGGACAACAAACACAATTGCATTTTATTGATGGTCATTTAAATGTACAGAGTTACCGTGACGAGATCCTGAGGCCCATTGTTGTGCCATTCATCTGCCGCCATCACCTCATGATTCAGCATGATAAATCATGGCCCCATGTCGCAAGGATCTGTACACAATTCCTGGAAGCTGAAAATGTCCCAGTTCTTCCATGGCCTGCATACTCACCAGACATGTCACCCATTGACCATGTTTGGGATGCTCCCGCCAATATCCAGCAACTTCGCACAGCCATTGAAGAGGAGTGGGACAACATTCCACAGGCCACAATCAACAGCCTGATCAATTCTATGCGCAGGAGATGTGTCACGCTGCATGAGGCAAATGGTGGTCACACCAGATACTGACTGGTTTTCTGATACACGCCCCTACTTTTTTTTTAAGTATCTGTGACCAACAGATACATATCTGTATTCCCAGTCATGTGAAATCCATAGATCGTAGTAGGCTGTCGTGGGGAGAACGGATCTTAATAATGGCTGAAACGTAGCAAATGGAATGGCATCAAACCATGTGTTTGATGTATTTGATGATATTCTTCTGATTCCCCTCCAGTCATTTCCACGACCCTGTTCTCCCCAATTAAGGTGCCACCAACCTCCTGTGCCATAGATTAGGGCCTAATAAAACAAATTATATTGACTGATTTATTTTACAGTATGAACCGTAACTAAGTAAAATCTTTGAAATTGTTGCATGTTGGCGTTGTATTTTTGTTCAGTGTGAATACAGGGAGGCTGCTGTCTTGGGTCAAGCTCAGCCACTGGAGCATTCCCAGACAGAGTTGTGGCTGGAGTGTGAGGTTTTGTTTTCATAGAGGTGTGTGCAGCACTGGCAACAACATGAACCTGGACAATATAATTTGTGTTGTTTACAAAGCATATTCATTTGAAAGTCATTGATTGATGACAAGAACATTTGTAATTGTTCAGTTCTGTGAATTTCTTTCACATTTCTGGTTGTAAGTACTCACTGTTGTCATATGAATGACTTATTTGGAGTACAGTTTAGCCCCAAATCCTGGAAAACTTTCACCACAAGTCCAGACTTCCAGCTGATAAAGCAAGGGAGTCCATCTTGTGAGACCTGTGATCTGGGCCAAAGATAGTTGTCAATGAACTTGTGGACAGTAGAGGCTCACATCCGTATTCACATTATAGGACCTTCGTATTAACTGAACGCTTCATGACCTATGTAAGAGACAAAGTCAAAAGGTCAGTGAGTGTTGGATGTTTTGTCTATTTCACAAAAGATACCTTGTGACAAACATGGAAATGCTTCTTTTACCCATGGCACTGAATCTGTGTGTAGTAAACTCACATTTTAGGACACTATCAGAGAGAGAGAGAG
The DNA here is from genome assembly GCA_003317085.1 of Hucho hucho. NCBI lineage: Eukaryota > Metazoa > Chordata > Actinopteri > Salmoniformes > Salmonidae > Hucho > Hucho hucho. The sequence continues at coordinate 45,453 of QNTS01007659.1, forward strand.
TTTGCCATTGATTCAGTAAACTACAATGGTGTACTCTATCTTGGTAGGTTACCGATAACAACAAAGGCTGTTCTGTGTCAAAATCCCTTTGTGTTCCACAGAATGTGTTCTGACCACACAATAGAGGCTCTCAGGGAGGGAAAAACTGTCATCAAAAAGTGCTGATTCTTAGCAAGGCCTAGTATGTAACCTGACAGAAAAGCAATCAGGGTGTGAGAGAAGCTTGAGTCATAGCTTTCCTCAGAGGAAAAGCTGACTGCTTCAAATCAGTCCATTACTATGCAAGACCATGTTTTTTTACAGTGAAGCCCACCATAGAAAGGAACTTTTACCGCGTTAGGTCCTTATCACATACCACAATAAAGCAACACTCCATCAACACACAACGACAGTGTTATTGAGTGTTACTTAGCGGTGAGTCGAAAGGACTCATAATTCTACATTATGAAGCTGTGTTGAACACAATGTACTCTACTGTAGGCTACTTGCCCTGCATGGTCCACTTCTTCAAGGAGAGATATCATCTTAAATACCTGCTACCAAAGATACCGCAGCGCTGATTGTAACTCCTCTCAAATCAGGATTAAGGTGAGTCTACTGAGTCTCCTGTTGTGTTTGCTTCAGGACAATATGGCAGCATAGTGAGGGAGGCTCTCCTCTCAGCTCCCATGCATAACTCCAGCTGTTTTCATCACTCTCGAGGTTATTGATATGCATTGCAGACCAACATCTCATTGGCTTCAGTACTACAGTCGTTAAAGGAGAGTGCACTAGTTTCAACCCCTCAACCTCTTTAAAGTGGTTATAAATATAAAAAGCAAATAAATACAAATATTGAGACTTCATTCCAACAGTTCATTCATAGTCCAATAAACACCAATAAAACTAATGGGAATATATTATAGGTTACAAAGGATGACAAAAGTATGACTTATTTTTGTAGATTATATTCTGATTTACACCTACTGTAAAATTATGTTTTATTGCAATAACATTATAATTACTATAGGACCTTTAATATTATTTATCGGAAATTGTGTAATTCACTGTCAACCAAATATGTATTACAGCTCCTCAAATGACGAAATGGTCTGATACATGCGTGCTCGACCTACTTGCGCAACGCCCTCGCTCTCTGACTTGAAATAGGAGTGAATCCTCAAACTCCTTCAAACTCCAGGCTGAGGACCGTTGAGTCTCATAAAGGTTCTGGAGCTCTCGGATACAGGACTGGCTATATGGGACTCTACTTGGATGTCACAGTCTTTCACTCTCCTAAGGGATCAAATTAATTATTTAAAGGTTTTCTATTTTTACATTTAAGTTACTTTCCCGTCGCGACGTTCTCATTCAGGACAGATGATTCTGTGCAGCTGGCTGATGCAGTCCGCCTATCATCAGACTTGGGAATCTAGAACGTTCGGATGTTCTGTTGATCCCGACTTTATTCTTCTTTAGGACACTTTCTATTTTATGGAAACACGGAGGACAATATCACAAATCGTTACAAAATGGATTTAAATCCAAGCGTAAAATGTAAAATAGTGGTCGTTGGGGATAGTGAATGTGGGAAAACCGCTCTACTAAATGTGTTTGCAAAAGATTCATTTCCCGAGGTGAGTTTTATGTGACATATTTGTCTTTTTTTTTTACATGATTATTGTGTGTTATCAATCAGCTTGCAACTTTTCTTTCTATGTCTAAACATGGATATCACCATTTTATTTCATCTGTAGGGCTACATTCCCACGGTGTTTGAGAACTACACGGCCAGTTTTGAAATCGATACGCAGAGAGTTGAACTCCGTCTGTGGGACACTTCAGGTGAGGACCCACTGCACATTATTACCTTTCTGAAAGCCTGCGTCACTGTCATACATGCTGTAGCTAATAAATACCAGGCATTAAACATCTAGTGTTCTACAACAGAAGACAAGCATGAAATCCTGATATTCAGTATTGGCCACATTATGTGCTTTACAGTAACAGCCAGCCCCTTAGAGAGGAATGGTCTGACGCTGCCTCTCTGGAATGTGGGAAAGGGGTAGATAGGAGTCGGATAACAGTTATGGAAACCTTTTGTACACCACCAGCATTAGCCTACATCTGAAACGACCCTCACATCCTTGAACACCTGACAATGTGGGAACTCAAACACTGGTGTTGCCTCTGTATAGAATTGTACATCAGTCTTGTGAAATCATCATAGGCTACTTACTGACATTAATTTTTGTCCTGTGCACTCTGAAATAAAGGAAAACCTTGCATTGGCACCTGTTTTGTATGCCTCAGTCTGTAGGAGTAGATTTGTACTTCATGTATAAGACCTTCTTTCAGCTTTCTATGAGGAGAGAAAATCTTAAGGGCGGTAACGAAATTAGAGACACTTATTTTCCCTTGGCCAACATACACACATTTTCACTCTGAGAGCTTGGCCTGGCCGGTCCTCTTGCATTATTTGTTTTATAAAGCCGCTCCCCCTAACCCTAACACAGCCCCAGGTCTGCACAATCTAACCCAGCCTCAGGTCTGCACAATCTAACCCAGCCTCAGGTCTGGGGGATCTAACCTTAACCCAGCCTCAGGTCTGCACAATCTAATCCAGCCCCATGTCTGCACAATCTAACCCAGCCTCAGGTCTGGGGGATCTAACCTTAACCCAGGCTCAGGTCTGGGGGATCTAACCTTAACCCAGCCTCAGGTCTGGGGGATCTAACCTTAACACAGCCCCAGGTCTGCACAATCTAACCCAGCCTCAGGTCTGGGGGATTTAACCTTAACCCAGCCTCAGGTCTGGGGGATCTAACCTTAACCCAGCCTCAGGTCTGGGGGATCTAACCTTAACCCAGCCTCAGGTCTGGGGGATCTAACCTTAACCCAGCCCCATGTCTGGGGACTTTAGTGGCTCCTGAGTGGCGCAGCGGTTTAAGGCACTGCACCCTGGTTCGATCCCGGGCTGTATCACAACCGGCTGTGATCGGGAGTCCCGTAGGGCGGAGCACAATTGGCCCAGCGTCATCAATTGGCCCAGCGTCATTAACCCAGGTCTGGGGGATCTAACCTTAACCCAGGTCTGGGGGATCTAACCTTAACCCAGCCCCAGGTCTGGAGGTAATTACCTGCTAAACTACAGCTGCGGATGCCTCCAGCCTGGACTGGTTGGGTGATTGGGCTGCTCTGCCTCCCTGGGTCTGTGTACTGCTCTGGGAGGAGAGGGAGTAGTAGGGGGAAAAAGAAAGGGGGATACCTAGTTAGTTGTAAAACTGAATGCATTCAACTGAAATGTGTCTTTTGCATTTAACCCAACCTCTCTGAATCAGAAAGGGGCGGGGGGCTGCCTTAATTGACAGCCACATCATCAGCGCCAGGGGAACAGTGGGTTAACTGCCTTGCTCAGAACATCAGATGTGTACCTTTCAGTTAACGGTCCTACCCGCCAGGCTACCTGCCGGTCAGGGAGTCCTCTGGGCTGGGTGGAGACGTGTGTGTAGAGAGGGGGTAGTAGGGGGTTGAGGGAGTGCTTTGGGCTAGGTGAAGAGGGGTGAGGGAGTGCGTTGGGCTGCCTCTCCTCTGCTCTGTGACCTTAAGCTGATTGTGGCGTCCCTTGGGTCTGTCCAGGACACGACTCAGTGATTACACCACAGCTTCAGGAAGAGCTGACACACCAGTATTGACACACCAGGCCTGATACACCAGGGCTAACATACCAGGGCTGACATACTCATCTATATGGGTGCTGTTGGAGACCACCTTGGGGAATATTGCATTCCTCACCACACACCAGTACTCACCACACACACACACCAGTCCTCACCACACACACACCAGTCCTCACCACACACACACCAGTCCTCACCACACACCAGTCCACACCAGTCCTCACCACACACACCAGTCCTCACCACACACACACACCAGTCCTCACCAGACACACCAGTCCTCACCACACACACCAGTCCTCACCACACACACACCAGTCCTCACCACACACACCAGTCCTCACCAGACACATGCTGATTCACATCTAAGGAGTTCCACTGGACCAGCAATCCCCTCCCTCTCGTCACAACATGATGGTGTGATAACGTTTATTTGGGGAATTGTTTTGATAACCTTGGAATAGGGTGGCACGTTTTGAGATAAATGATAGTGTTGTTTATTGTTATCACAAACGAGTCTCATGTGGAAATTGGAGTACCGCAACTACGTATAATGGGTAAACAGTCTCCAACACAACTACGTATAATGGGTAAACAGTCTCCAACACAACTACGTATAATGGGTAAACAGTCTCCAACACAACTACGTATAATGGGTAAACAGTCTCCAACACAACTACGTATAATGGGTAAACAGTCTCC
>QNTS01007661.1:0-14702 GCA_003317085.1 Hucho hucho
CTACCTCTGTCAGAACATACTTATACCAATGCATTTAGCAGAAAGGGCAGTTCCCTGTTTGCCCTGCGTGGTATTACAGCGAACCCGTATATACGAAGATTGCATTTGCCATTTATTGCTTAGCTAATAAAAGTACATAGTATACAATTAGTGACTCAGAGTTATAACTTGTTCTGATACCAGATTCGAATTGACGCAACCCTAACACTAGTCAAGTGGCTACCCAGACTATTTGTCTCTTATCCGCATTTTTTTGAAACTGCATTGTTGGTTAAGGGCTCGTAAGTAAGCATTTCACTGTAAGGTCTACATCTGTTGTATTCGGCGCATGTGACTAATACAATTTGATTTGACCAGACTCACAATCCAGTACAGTAGGTGGCAGTGTATGCACCTTTCAATGGCACACACACACACACACACACACACACACACACACACACACACACACACACACACGGAAGTAGACTCAAGAATGTATTGTAGCTAGGTCGTGAATGGCCTCACACACCAGTACAGTAGGTGGCGGTATATGCGAACTGACAACCAAATCCTAAAGAAGAAGAAGAAGAACAGACGTAAACAAAGAGCACGTCGCACATATTCATTCAAACGAGAGGTATGAAGGATTTTTCATATTAATTCAAGCTATTTAACTTTATAATTACATGGTTTTGTCTCCTTATTATCCTACCTTCAATCGTTTTCCATTGATAGTCTTCTGCTTCCAGCTAAATGCTTAAAAAAACAACGATAATGCACTGGAAAGGCTAGCAGTGTGCTAGCCAACAAGCTGCGGTTAGCTATAGCTGACATAACCACGACACTAACAATTCCCCTACCTGTATAGCAGGTCCACTGACGGTTCAACCACAGCTTCAGAAATGAACGGTCAAGCCGATATGGAGGTGGACTACAAGCAGAAATACAAAAATCTCAAACGCAAATTGAAATTCCTGGTTTATGTGAGTCTTAATTTTTCATCCAATTGTCAATGACGTGTTATTATTATAACACCTATTAGAAAAGGATCTGTAATTTACAGAATTGAACTGTTGTATTTCGCTACTTGTCTCCGTTTAGGAACAGGAGTGTTTTCAGGAAGAGCTCAGAAGATCCCAGAGGAAGCTGCTCAAAGTGTCCAGAGATAAAAGGTGGGTGAATCTACAAAGTTTGTTTAGTTTGGACAGATGGGGTGTATTTATTTGTGTCACACTGTAGTAAAACCTTTTACTACGATGTGCTACTAATAAATACACCCCTGTTGAATGTGTACACATACTGTACAAGCATGTTCAAAGTTAAAACTGGTCGGTCCTTGGCTTCTATTCTCTTGCAGTTTTCTGTTGGACCGACTGTTACAATACGAGCGGGTGGACGAGGACTCCTCAGGTAGATCTAAAGCACCAAGTCTCAATGTTTCATTCTCCACAATATCTGTTCTTATCCATAGCTCACCGAATACTGATCATGCAGTTACCTGCCTTGCTGTGGAGTATTTTCAGTACGGATCATGTCAGTATGCTGATGTACAGTGTCTGATTGTCATGCTGTGTTTCAGATTCTGATGCCACAGCCTCTTCTGAGAACAGTGAAGGAGAGGGCACCAGGGAGAGAGAGCGAGACGGAGGAAAGAAGTGAGGATGCAGCATGCCAGCAACACAGACAATATTTCAAATTGCACTCTTTCCATCTTTGCCATTCTCTCTCACTGTCTCACTATTTATTCAACTGTCTCTCTTTTGAACTCTCTCAGGAGAAGAAGTAGCCCTGGTGTAGGCCTTCCTTCGTCCTCATCCTCCCATCTCTCTCTCCTCTCTCGTTCTGGAGTGAACCCTCTCCAGTCGTCCGGCAGTACCCCCTACCTCAACACAGTGAGTTATGATCGCCTTCACCTCACTGAATCTATACAATCAATAACTAGAACATCATTGATTGTTGCCATTATTGTTTTCTCATTACCGAAGATAATCCCTGTTTTGATTTGGGGCATTATTAATATTGTTTTATTATATGTTTTCCGTTTATCTTTTGTCTATCATGTTTTATGTTTTGGGGCTGTATTTGTACCAACAATGTGTGTGTTTGTTTTGGAAATTGTCACGGTGTGGTTGTGTGTGTTTTCTGTTCGTATATGTGTGTGCATTTTTGTTTGTTTGTATGTGTGTGTTAAATTGACACATGGGGCCTGTGTGTGTGTGTGGCGGGCAGTTGCCCTTCCCACCAGAGTATTTGGCTCCACCAGCTGAGAGAATGAAGAAAGAGAGAAAGACAAAGGCGCCCAAACACAAGAAAGAGACATCGGGGAAGGTGAGAGGGGAGGAGGAGGAGATCACAGATGAGGGAACAGACATATGTGGCACGTAGGGTATTGAGTTAGGGTCTAGAAGAGGGTGTTTCTACAGTATAACTGCACTACATATAGCAGGTTAGGTGCAGCCCTACAGTAGGCTATAGGAAGGTCCATAACGTTGGGACATCATCATCGATGAAGTAACATACTGCCATAATATCCTGGACTCTTAATTTTCAATTCCTGACCATTCATTTAAAGGGTTATTCTTCCTCAGTAGACTAACTACATCCCAGGTGGAACCTTATTCCTACCCCAGAGGGCTCTGGTCAAAAGTAGTGCACTATAAAGGAAATAGTGTGCCATTTGGGATGCAGTCCAAGTCATCTACTCCTCTCTTTCTCCATTGCATCTCTCATTCCATCTACCTTATTCATTTTAACTCCTTCCCCTTAGGTGGTGGCCCCTCTAACAGCCAACTACCCAGCGGGCCCGACTGCCCCTCCCACATCCAGCGCCTCGTTCAACTGGGTGCCCAGGCAGATGCTGAGTGGAGACGCGGCGGAGGAGGAGGGAGAGAGCGACGGAGACTCAGACAGAGGAGACGACGACAGGGGGGAAGGAGAAGAGGCTGACCTTGTCATCGATATCCCCAACGAGTGAACTGTGTGTGTTTGTGTGTAAAGGATTGTTTGAAAGAGTGTGTAAAAGCGCAATGTGAGTGTGTGTGGATTCAACCCCTCCCACTGTCAAATGCTTAGCCAAGCTCACCCCAGTGGACCTTCAGGTTACTGCAACAATATCTCTCTAAACAATGTGACCTGCCATAATAATGTTACTAATTGACTGCTTTAATGTAATTTTACTGCCTTTTACTGTTATACAAGTCATGAAAGAAATTGTATTTAAGGCATGGACAGCTACAGGACTGCATACATGTAGCACCTACCTTTTTATACTGTCAAATAATGAATTTTCTGTTGGAGATGTTATGTTTTCTACCAATGACTTTTCAAAAAATAAATTGCATTAAAGTGGTAACATTTCAGATGACTGTGGTAGTTGTTGTTGAAAGCCTAATGGACTGGTAGTATAGTGTACAGTATGTGCTGCACAGACATACTGTGCCTTTACTCAAAACAACAGTTTCTATTGGCTGTGCCTGGAGACAAAAGCCTTTCATGCTGCATTCATAACCAAGTGGGAAGGTGGTATTTACCACTTACGACTGGGAAGAATCCACTTGAACGTCCCCTTCAATCCGTAATAACTAGTAGGAAACTCGTCTTATCATCCCAGAGCTCTGACTTCTTGCACATGCTGACAGAGGTCACATAGGTGAAGAGTTTAATTATTATGCTCTCGTCTTTCCTCTCGTCATCTCACAGAGATTGCGATGGATTGGATGACTCCCTCTATGAGTTTGAGAGTGGATACATTTTCCCATTTCCCTCAGCTTTACCAAACCAAGTGGTGGCTGAAACACAAATAGTAGAGAAAATGTAATTCAGTCAATAACATCTATTTTGGAACCTTGGTGGTGGATAGATCTGCTGTGTAATATTCAACACTAGGCCACTGCTGTGTAATATTCAACACTAGGCCACTGCTGTGCAATATTCAACACTAGGCCACTGCTGTGTAATATTCAACACTAGGCCACTGCTGTAAAATATTCTGCTGTGGTTTCACTGTGCACCCTAATAGTGCATGCTTAGGCACTCGGCTACATACACAGAGGAGTCAGCACTTTCTAAGAGGTGTGTGTTGTAACAGAGAAAATGAACCATTGAGCTGTCCCTCAGACAGCCAAACCTTGTGGAAACATTGTTTGGGAATGCAGACTTACAAGTAGTAGGAACCGGTTACTGGGTGTGGGTCTGGTGTGTGTACCTAACAGTAATGAGAGGTAAAGGTGTCACCAAAAAGAGCTATGAAAAGGAGGGAGGGAAAGCCAGGTAGCAGTGTAGCTAGAGGGAGAGTGAGGGAGGGAGGGAGGGAGGGAGGGAGGAAGAGTGAGCTTGTCAGTGAGGGAGGGAGAAGCAGTGTAAGCAAGACTGTGCCCAGACACAGACAGCACAGCACACACAGTCCAAGGAGAAAGACATGGGTGGTGACGCTGACGGGGTGGAAGAGAAAAAAGAAGGGAGAGATTGAGAAAGGGATAGAAGAACGACATACCAGAGATTCCCTGGCTGTCAACCCTAGCTATCGGCCATTATCCTCTCCCATCTGCGTAGATACAGCACAAACCTCTGGATTATTTACCAGCCTCTCTCTCTGTGAGTGTGTGGGTTTGCTGAGCTCACCATGCTGCTGCTGAGGTGGTGTCCTGCTGGTGTCAGTGTCAGTACTGCAGGCTGGGCAGGCTGGATCTTGCTGGGGCTGACTCTGATTCTGGAGCTGTCTCTACCAGTCACGGCACTATCAGAACCAGACCCAGGCTTCTCCCACTGCAGACACAGCTTCTACAGACAGACCCCCCCACTGGGTGGGGGGCCCCTCCTGACCCCCCTCTGTCACAGGCTGCCAGGGGGACAGTCGTTCGCCACGCTCTACCACCCGACCTGTGACGCAGCTGTTTACTCTGCCTTTCATCTCAGCCAAGGATGGGGGGAGAGAGGAGGAAAGGAGGAGGGGGTAAGGGAGGATTATTTTATTTATATTATGTGGAAACAGTGGAATCATTGTCATGCATGCTGCGTAAGCACTACCTTGTACAGTTTAGTGTACATTCTCAACACAATCACGCAAGTTTCAGCGGACATGATCAAACCAACTGTATACCACTCTTTTCCTCCAGTTGTTTTACAATAATGTCTTTGCGATATGAAACTTGTTCAAGTGAAAGGAAACTCTCGTCCTGTAGAGGCAGTCAACTTACTGTTGATATCAACATTCCAGGCAAACCTGGCCTTGTTAAAACAAGTCAGAGTGAACAGAAAGATGAATGTGAACAACAGTTTGATATTTGACTCAGTAGACAAGCTCCCTTACACTCACAAGACTAGAATGGTCTGCATGGCATATTATTTCTGCCATGACACCTGGGTAAAAGACGTCCTCCTCTATCCTACTCTATTTACAAACTGCATTGATACTAAATGTACTGTAATGTACAGTAGGCTTTACCCAAATAAAGGCCAAACATTCATTTATCATGATGTTAATACTAATTGCATTAGTGATTCAATATGTGGAATTTGACTCATGATTCCAAACCTATCTTCTAGACAGAGAAAGAGGAAGAGGATGCCAGAGGGGAGGAGAAAGAGGAGGAAGGGTCTCAGAGTTCCCCCCTGGTGATGACCCCAGCCCTGCTCCGAGGGGATGTGGCGGGGGGTAAACCCCAAGCTCACTCTGACTCTCCCCTTCACCAGTGGGACTCCCTGGTCACAGAGCTGATCCAGAGCAGCATCCTGCCCCAGTGTGGCTCCACAGGGGGCCAACTCTACGTCCTGACAGGGGCCACAGGGCTCAGGCTGGGGCCCGGGATGGAGGAGGGTGGGGATGAGGGGTGTGAGGCTGGGGTGCAGTGGTCTGCAGTGTGCTGTGCTGACCCAGAGGGACAGAGTGGGTTTAGTGTGGGGGTAGTGAGAGAGACAGGGGGAGGGGAGAGGGTGGTGAGTGTTAAGCAGCTGGAACACATGATTGGAGTGACAGATCTATTTTCAGAGGGTTGCGGGGAAGCAGATGGGGACACGGAGGGAGACATAGTGATGCTGCTCAGTGATGCGATGGTCGGAGTCGTAGAAAAGCAGAGAGCAGTCGCAAGGCCAGACGCCATTGAGGAAACACTAGATGAGACTACTGATCGAAGCATAGAGGCACTACCTGCCGACACAGAACCTCTCATCCCTCCCTCAGAGGACAACGAGACACTGGCCTCCGAGTCGGACACAGAGTCGTCCGGCAACCTTCTGGTGTATATCATCACCTCCTCTGTCTCCCTGCTCATGGCCCCTCTACGCCCTGTAGTCTCCACACTCATTGGGATCCCTGGACAGGTGATTACTGATGGAATACAATATGGTTCCATATCCTATATATATCCTTTTACATTTCTGATCACAAAAATATGTTTCTGTTATAACAGACAGTATCTTGTAACAGAACATATCTCCTCTCCTCGTCTAGGTGGCCTTTGTCCTACAAGAGGACCTGGGAGTCCTGTCTGCCCTGCCAGGCGACATCCTCTCTGTGTTCTACAACATGGCGTCTGACCTGGTGTCTGGAGTCGGCTCAGTCACAGGCCTGATACTTGGTGTGGGGGAGATGTGCTTCTCCACCCTGTACTGCATTACAGCCCCTCTCGTGGGCTCCCTGTTCACCAGCTGCCAGGATGGGGTCACAGGGGTGGGCACCCTGGCCTGGGACGGGGTGGGCATATTCGGGAGGATCGTGGACAACGCCTGGTGGGTGTCCAGGGTGGTCGGGGACCAGGCGTGGGAGCAGGGTGGGGGGTATGTGGGGTCAGTGGTGTCTGAGATGGGAGGGCAGGTGAAGGCAGTGGGTGGGGGAATGGGGAAGCTGGCGTGGAGGTGTGGGAACGGGATGGGGAACGTAGTGAGTTTGGCAGGAGGGCTGGTTGTAGGGAGTGCGGAAACGGTTGTGGAGAATGTGATGGAGGCCTTTGGGCAGGACCAGAAATGTGGATGGTTTAGGTCTACAGAGAATGTTCATCAATAACGTTGCAGATTTTTTGCAAACCTTGAAAATTGTATATCTTGTTCTTATAAAGTATGTAAATATGCACCAGATAGCAGGAGAGAATTAATGGGTACACCACAATGCCAATGCCTCTAGCTAAGCTGCCTAACATAAACGCATAGTTAGGCACACACCACATTTTCATATTTTTTTGCTCCCTAGAGTAGATGACTTCTACTTCTACTACTTCTTAGTTGTAAAGAAGCAGGATCCCAAAAGACTAAAGCTGAGATGATTGGTATATGTGTTAGAAAGTGAAGCATGGTAGCCCCATGGCCATTTGATCAATTACAATATGGTATTATTTTTGGGAACCATGGTTTACTGTGTGAGGTCATATGGTAATAGGTGTTAGAATTGATGTTACTTTATGAACTATATGCTTGCTTGATTAAAAAAGGATAACTGATTGATCACATCCACTCAGACTAGTGCAATTTATTTATTTGTGATTAATTAATTTGTCTATTAATATATTTTGCCTTGAAGCTGGATTGTTTTAATTTGCACATTCATAACACTGTAATAATTGATCTGAGTGAGCGTCTGGACAAATGTCATGGTCAATTTGGAAAAGGCATTCTTACAGGCCGCCTTGATGTGGCGGAAATGAATCTGACCAAAGGTCCTTCGAACCAAACATGTGCGCCACATTGCATCAGACCGCGGACTAACTGTAATACGCTGCTTATCCGGAACTCATGAGTTGACGTCCCTTTCTTCTTCATTCAAAGGTATGGACAACTTCTTCATTTGCCATTTAGTTTAAATGATGTATTATACCAAAAGTTTGTGTACGTGGTGTAAGGCAGGTGAATAACTGCCACTTTTTCGGTAAAAAGATGAGGCTGGTGAAATGTAACTCAAATTCATAGATGGAGCTATGATTTATTTTTTATTTAACCTTTTTTTTAACTAGGCAAGTCAGTTAAGAACAAATTGTTATTTATGGAGTGGAGTTCAGTCCGCTAATGGTTAGTCCAGTTTGACAGGTTTGTTGCATTAGAAAATAGCTCATGAATCGTTGCATAGTTATCTGCGCACGTCTCTGTTTACTTCTCAGATTTGTAGCTAACGTTAGCGTTTGTTACTTAAGAGATGTCACGTTAGTGTAGCATAACTTAAGTTAGCATAAACAAACATGCCAAAAACAGTAACGGTACTGCCTATTGTAGCTAACCTGCTAGCAAGCTAGTTTTAGCTGAGATTGGATGACTTGTGAAGTGGTTTGCATCCAAATACACTATTTAATGAAACAATGGAGCGTTATATTTTGCCAGTCATTATATTGTCTGACACACCAATCTCCGTCATTCTCCCTCCTCTCCTAGAGATGGCTTCGCTCTACGTCTCCCCCCACCCTGACGACTTCAGGAGCCTCATGGCCCTGGTCGCTGCAGAGTTCTGCCCTTCTCGGCCCTGCACACTTATAGAGGACCCTCCTGCCTCCCTGGCCCTGTGCTCTCGCCCCAGCCTGGTGCTGGGCTCTGGGGGAGGTGAGGTGCTCTCTGGGGCCAGTGCTGTTGCATGGTACCTAGCCTCTCAGGGGAAGAGGATAGGGTTGAATGCTAAACAAGAGAGCCAGGTGTGGCAGTGGCTCAGCTTTGCAGACAATGAGCTGACTCCTGTGTCCTGTGCTGTGGTGTTCCCACTCCTGGGGGTGATGGGAGTGGATAAGAAGGTGAGGGAGAGGGTCTCACTACTGGCAGCAACCCATTCAGTCACAAACACACAAACAGGAGTATAATGGTGAATATTTGCTTAATTTCAAATTAATTGGACTATAGGAGTGATTGAACAATGACAAAGCAAGGGGAGGGAACACTAATCTGGAATATAACATATCCCAAGACAAATTCCTGTGTTAACATTGTTGATTACCAATCGTTTTTTCTGATTCTGATGAGTCCATGCAGCTTCAGCAGAGTTCTCATGCAGAGATGATGCGCGTGCTAAACGTTCTAGATAAGAACCTGGAGCCTAGAACATTCCTGGTGGGAGACAGCCTCACTCTAGCCGACATCGCTGTGGCAACCGCAGCACTCCTGCCCTTCAAATACGTGAGCCAAGTCTTTGTTAACATTTATCTTTTTATCTTATATGTGTATCCTCTTCCTTATTCTTTAAAGTTAGGAAGAAGTGAAAGTATTTGTCTTCTGTTAACAGACTGTCTGGTAAGTGAGTGCTGGGGTGTATTCATTAGGGGCGGCAGGTAGCCTAGTGGTTAGAGCGTTGGGCCAGTAACTGAAAGGTTGCTGGATCAAATCCCCGAGCTGACAAGGTAAAAATCTGTCGTTTGGTCCCTGAACAAGGCAGTTAACCCACTGTTCCCGGTAGGCCATAAATGTAAATAATAAAATCACTAATAATATGAATTTGTTCTTAACTGAATTGCCTAAATTAAAAAAATTGCAACAGAACCTGTTTACCGTTTTAAGAACTAAACGAAGCAAATGGAGCAAGCAGAACAAAACGGGGGGGCCTACCTGCATTTGTCCTATAAAAACTATTGTTTTCCTTGTATAAAACGTTTTCCATTTGGAGTAAACAGTTTTTCTTGCAAACTGTTTAGCAACAGACAAAACATAGCAACAGAATCTGCATAATGAATACACCCCAGTTGTACTGTAAAGCTGATGTCAAACGAAGCAGTCCGTATGCAATTTTTGTTGCAGATTGCAAGTTACATCATCTCAAGCAACTTTGCTGATACACAAAGCAACTTGACTGAAATTGTATGCAACATTCAATGTAAGATCTTCCTGTTTCACATTGTTTGAGCTCCAATAACATTCCTCTTATTATGTCATACTAGGCCTTGGAGCCGTCCAACAGGAAAGCCCTGACGAACGTGACCAGGTGGTTTCTGACCTGTGTCAACCAGCCTCAGTTTGTCAAGGTCCTGGGACAGATCTGTCTGTGTGAGAAGATGGTGCCCGTCACACCCAAACCCAGCGTTGCTCCTGTTCCTGCTGCTAACGCTAATCCAACTGCTGATGCCAACGCTGCCAATGGTAAGAGGCTTAGGCCATGTCTTTGACTGTGAGTAACTCGTCTGGTAGTATGTATTAAAAATGCACTATGCAGAAATTGCTCCCCCATTTCCTGGTTGGTAAAATTTTATTAGTGCGCCTAATTTCAGTTTATACAAAATAACAAGCAAATATAGTGTAGAGAATCACTGTACCATCTAACCCGCTATGAAATATATATTTTCCATAACCCAAAATATTGTATTTTCAGCTGTTTGAATCTGGTGTACAAAAAACGAAAGTAAAAGATGCGAAAACTAAACTTGATAACGGGAAATAGTGAAAGTAGAACACATCTACTGCTTCTTAGACATGCTTTCAATGAGAATGGCAGATCTATAACACACATTTCTATGTAAATTTGGTTGGGTTGCCCAAAAAGTTACGTTGCAGCTTTAAGAATTTGCAAACAATATGGAATCAATAAAATGACAAGCACCTTCAATTTGATTGTATATTGCATGCAATAAAACAATTGTAAAAATTGTGAGTTGACTCGTATATCTGCAAAGTTGCTTGAGATTATGACATTTGCAACCTGCAAATGCAGCAGAAATTGTGCCCAAGTTTCTTTGTGTGAGATCAGCTTTAGATTGAAGAATAACTTTATTATCCGGAAGACCAACGGTGTCTTCTTGTCAAGCTGAATGGCAAATCCCTTTCAGTTTTCACTACATTTGGCATCTTTTCAGTTAGTTACATTGGAGGAATATTTTTTGGATACATAGCATCATGAGTGACTCCTTGTGTGTGTGTCAGCTGGAGTTTGTGTGAGTGTGTGTGTGTATGTTATTCTCAGAAGTGTGTTCCCTCTCTCTCAGGCAAACCAAAAACAGAAGCTCAGCTGAAGAAGGAGGCTAAAAACAGAGAGAAGTTGGAGAAGTTTCAAAAGAAGAAGGAGATGGAGGAGAAGAAAAAGCAAGAAAAGAAACTGGCACCCCCGACAGAGGTATGAAGATGGACAGATGGCAGGTTTCATTTCTCATTTTCACTGTTGCAAAGACCATTGCTGTGTGGATCAACTGGAACCCAACAAGTTGATGATCCTTAAAGTATACTCCCTTTACAGTTTTTACTGCCTAGATGAGGTCATTCAGTAGGTGTCTTGCCAATAGGTCTCATCAGTCTCATTCTGGTCTCTCTCCAGAAAAAGGCCAAACCAGAGAAGAAGGACCTGGGAGTGATCTCATACGACGTCCCCACCCCTCCTGGAGAGAAAAAAGGTGCTTATTAACCATAGAATTAGGAATTTGAATAATTGAATAGAATCTCTGTTATTAACCATGTATAATCCACCACTCTATTATACTCCAACACTCTATTATACTCACGTGTGTGTGTGTGTGTGTGGTGCGTATTATCTCCCTGTGTCAGACGTCCTGAGCCCCCTGCCAGACTCGTACAGTCCTCAGTACGTGGAGGCAGCCTGGTACTCCTGGTGGGAGAAGCAGGGATACTTCAAGCCTGAGTACGGGGTGAGACTGTCACTCTCTTTATGTATTTCATAGTTTATGCTTGTTTATGAAGTGACATTTAACCAGCCCATGGCTGAGGTCATAATCAAGCTATTATTATCTTATATTCTTCAGAGGAAGAGTATCAGTGAGCCGAACCCACGTGGAGTGTTCATGATGTGTATCCCTCCACCCAATGTGACGGGATCTCTTCACTTAGGCCATGCCCTAACCAATGCCATCCAGGACAGTCTGACCAGATGGTAAGGGGATTTTTTATCTGATTACACCAATCTGCTCTCTCCCTTTCTAGCAGTTTATTTTCACATCCTGTCACCAGTCTCACTCTCTATCTTCTTTCTACCAACCTCTCACTTTCTCTCTCATTCTCTCTCTAGCCGTCGCTGTCTTGCTTTCTCTCTTGCTGTCATGACTCTGTGTCCCACTTTTCAATTCACCTCTCTCAACATTTATGTCTTGTCCCATTCTCAACATTCTGTAGTGCTGTAATCTAGTTCTGTCCTTATCGCAGTATGATGGTGCATTTCCTGTTTCCTCCCTCTCCCCAGGCACCGTATGCGTGGCGAGACGACCCTGTGGAACCCAGGCTGTGACCACGCGGGAATCGCCACCCAGGTGGTGGTGGAGAAAAAACTGATGAGGGAGAGGGGCATGAGCCGACACAACCTGGGGAGAGACCAGTTCATCCAGGAGGTCTGGAAGTGGAAGAACGAGTGAGTGGAGGGAGAGGAAGGAGAGAGGGTTTCAAAGGAAAGAACAACAATAGAAGAGAAAGTAAGAGCTAGAGTTCCTCTCTTTCCTCCCTCCCCCTCCCTGTGCTGTGTTGTAGGAAGGGAGACCGTATTTATCACCAGCTGAAGAAGCTGGGTTCCTCTCTGGACTGGGACAGAGCCTGCTTCACCATGGACCCTGTGAGTTGACTATCATTTACATTACATTACATTACACTTTACGTTACATTACCTGTCACCTTTTACTGTGTCCTCATGGACAACTCATGAGAGCTTAATTAGTCTAATACATAAAGTACTATGTCTAGACTGAGCCTTTACCAACGTTGTAATGTTCCCAACACTAAACTATTGTGACTCCCTCTCTAGAAACTGTCCTATGCAGTCCAGGAGGCGTTCATTCGTCTGCATGAGGACGGCGTGATCTACAGGAGCAAGAGGCTGGTCAACTGGTCCTGCACCCTCAACTCTGCCATCTCTGATATAGAGGTATGATTCTGTTGTGAAATGTTTTAAAACCGTTTTTGAAACGTCCCTTCTGTTGCATACTATAATGAACACTCCCATGATGCTGTGTTGTTGTCCAGGTGGATAAGAAGGAGCTGACTGGCAGGACTCTGCTGCCCGTGCCTGGCTACAAGGACAAGGTGGAGTTTGGAGTACTGGTCTCCTTCTCCTACAAGATAGAGGGATCAGGTAAGACATGGAGAGAAAAGGGGAGAGTCATTTTGGGCTGGGGAGGTACAGGGACAGGGCTTTATCTTGAGTGTTTCTGTCAATTATGTTAAACTGATCTCTCCCTTCCATTTTTTTCTCCCTCCCTCTATTTCTGTCTTCTTTTATTAAATGTCTCCCTCTGTCTGACTATGTTAGATGAAGAGGTGATTGTGGCGACCACTCGTATAGAGACCATGCTGGGAGATTCTGCTGTGGCCGTCCACCCTGCCGACCCCAGATACCAGGTCTCTACAACCCACACACACACACCCTGCCAACCTTCCAATACAGACATTCTTTGGGAAAATCCATGAAAGGTTATGATTTCTTGACATTTAAATGTTGTTTTGATGAATGTTTTTGGCATTCTTATTGAGAACTAACACGTTTTGGTTTATCTGTCTCTCAGCACCTTAAAGGGAAGATGGTGCTTCATCCCTTCTGTGACAGGAAGATGCCCATCGTGTTTGATGAGTTTGTGGACGTCAACTTTGGAACAGGTGCTAACCATGCTGTGTGGCTGTCCTGTCGTAATCTGGTGGTCTAAGGAATAGTGGGATACTGTTAGTTTGTATGGTTGAGCTGTATGGAACGTTTTGTCTCTCTCCCTCCACTAGGTGCTGTGAAGATCACCCCAGCCCATGACCATAATGATTATGAGGTTGGAAACAGACACAACCTGGCCTTCATCAACATCCTGGATGAGAACGGCCTGCTCATCAACGTGCCGGCTCCATTCCTGGTACAGTACACTCCCACTACTTCTTCACCTGGTACAGTACTCTCCCACTACTTCTTCACCTGGTACTGTACTCTCCCACTACTTCTTCACCTGGTACAGTACTCTCCCACTACTTCTTCACCTGGTACAGTACTCTCCCACTACTTCTTCACCTGGTACAGTACTCTCCCACTACTTCTTCACCTGGTACAGTACACTCCCACTACTTCTTCACCTGGTACAGTACACTCCCACTACTTCTTCACCTGGTACAGTACTCTCCCACTACTTCTTCACCTGGATCTTGTCTTCATGCTGTCTTAGTAGTTGTGGTGTATTGTCACTCTTCTTCTTCCTTTTCCTCGTTGTTCTGTGTGTTATCTGTTTGGGAACTTCCTCTCAGTTTTTCTCTGCCTAACTCCCCTCTCTCTCTCTCTCTCTCTCGTCTCTTTCTCAGGGTATGAAACGTTTCGAAGCGAGAAAGGCTGTGCTGCAGGCTCTGAAGGACAGAGGCCATTTCAAGGAGACCAAAGACAACCCCATGGTGGTGCCTGTCTGCAGGTGTGTTACGATCAGTCCACATTACGAGCACATAAGCACAGATATTCTTTTCAACTTCACATGCATCAGTGGGCGAAATGTGGTCACATCTGTGTGAACATGTTAGTATTGAATGTGAGTGTGCATCTCCTCCCAGTCGTTCTAAGGATATAGTGGAGCCCCTGCTGAAGCCTCAGTGGTATGTGGACTGTGCTGACATGGGCAAGCAGGCAGCTGACTCGGTCCGGGAGGGAGGACTCAAAATCATCCCAGACCACCACCATAAGACCTGGTTCAACTGGTTGGACAACATCAGGTAGGTTTACTCTGCACCCCTCCCTCCAGTCCTGTCCTCTCTCTCTATCACCCCCGTCCCGTCCCTCTATCACCTCCGTCCCGTCCCTCTATCACCTCCGTCCCGTCCCTCTATCACCCCCGTCCCGTCCCTCTATCACCCCCGTCCCGTCCCTCTATCACCCCCGT
>QNTS01007661.1:15720-26424 GCA_003317085.1 Hucho hucho
CCCCGTCCCGTCCCTCTATCACCCCCGTTCCGTCCCTCTATCACGCCACACTCTCCATTATAGAAATCAAGTGTATTACAGATCCTGGTTAGATCCCTAGTTAAAAACAGGGAGCACCTCTACTCCAGCACCAAACCCCTTTTCTTCTTTAGTGTTTCTGTCACCAGTTGTGCTCAGGTTTCCTCACCCCTCTTCACTCTCTTTCCTCACATATTCACTTGAACTCATCCCTCATTTGTTGTCCCTCCCTCCCAGGGACTGGTGTATCTCTCGTCAGCTGTGGTGGGGTCACAGGATCCCAGCCTACTTTGTCACCGTGAACGACCCTTCAGTCAAACCAGGAGAGGTGAGATCCGTTTTTCTCTTTCTCTCTCTCTGTGTCATTTAAGTCACACCTGTCCAAACAACCCATGTCCCATCTCTCTGGCTTCCTTCTTCTTCCTCCCGTCCTCCAGGACATGGATGGTCATTACTGGGTGAGTGGGAGGACAGAGGAGGCGGCCAGAGATAAAGCTGCCAAGCGTTTCAACGTCTCCACTGACAAGATCACCCTCAGACAGGGTAAGATCTTCTCTCAAATGATGATCATTTACAGTGTAATGGAGTATTCTGCCCATTGCCCAGTGATATTTGTTCACTTCCTGTGTTACAGATGAGGATGTCCTGGATACATGGTTCTCCTCTGGTATTTTCCCCTTCTCCATCTTCGGCTGGCCCAACGAGGTGGGGGTGTGAGGCTGTGTGCGTGTCTGTCTGCGTGTCTGTCTGAGGCTGCGTGTGTGTGTGTGGTCTGTGTGTATTAAATGTTTTCTATAGTTCCTGTATTGATGACATTGAATGTGTGGGTAAGGTGTGTCTAGAGCTGAGTGAGTGATACGCTCTGTGTGTAATACATGTGTTTTCCTCTCTGTCCAGACCCAGGACCTGAGTGTGTTCTATCCAGGCACCCTGCTGGAGACCGGTCATGACATCCTGTTCTTCTGGGTGGCCCGCATGGTGATGATGGGCCTCAAACTCACCGGCAAGCTGCCCTTCAAAGAGGTCCGGCTCATTTGGAAGTAATGACGTGCTGCCTCTGACCGGTGTAGCATGTGTCATTGATTAAAGTGGGGACAGTGTGTATAGTAATGGTAATGGCTGTGTTTGATACTAGGTATACCTCCATGCGGTGGTGAGGGACGCCCACGGGAGGAAGATGAGCAAATCTCTGGGGAACGTCATCGACCCGCTGGACGTCATCACAGGCATCTCTCTGGAGGTAACACACCGTGCTCCCATGGGGGCTGTTGTACTGTCTGCTTTATTAAGCAGCTATTCCAGGCTCTATTGAGGCCATTTATCTGTTTCTCCTAGTGTTGCTTCCTCAAACAGAGCTGAGCTGAGTAGGGTTTAGAGGTATCCACATTTTTCTTACTGTCATACTGTTTCTGTACCATACAAGGGTATACAGTATTACTGGAAATGCACACAAGGGGCACAAAACAATTTAGGCAACAGGGCTCTTGATCCAGGAGGGGATTGAATATAACCAAGAAGATTGATCTAGCCACTAACCAAATGCATAGCTGGAGCCCTGAGCTGGATATCATTTGACACATTTTAGGTTTCTTATAGTTAAAAGCAGACATGAGCTGCTACTAATAATACAAATGCAGGGCTATCAAAACACTTGGCCACTAATTCATTGCAGCGCAAGTGGAAGTAGGGAGAAGCGATTAATGTTTTGTAATAGTGTTGAATAAAAACAGCGTTGACAGTACTGAATAAAAACCTCAGACATGAACTCACTCATAAAAACAGCAGCTCTTTGCTGTATTCTGTGACAGTCTCTCTGTGGTCATGGTTTTAAAAGTGATAAAATCTCATGTAGGTTAGGATGAAAGGCATGGTGATTTGAGCTATCCGAATGGGCAGCGCAGTAGGCACGCTCCCGGTCTGCCGGGTAGGCGGAGTGTGTCTTTTCAGACAAATGAAATGGTTCAAAATGGGAATACTTTGCCTACCCGGTGCGCAGTGCTTCTGAATCAAGTGCACCTACCGCCAACAACGCAACACCATTTTTTGTTTTAAAGGAGCGCAAGCCTTTATCTTTGGCTTTTCTACAGAGATGTTTGGTGATCGACTAGGAATGCCTTTAAGATCGACCGGTTGGTGACCACTGCTATACAGGGCTCTGGGAGCAGGCAGCACATACTCTTACTATATCAGGTGGATTGAGGAACCAACAGGGTCTCTTGCTGCGTTGAATCAAAGTGGCATGCATTTATGTTGTCACAAAGCTGTTGAACTGCAAGTGTGATTAAGGGCCTAGAACGAAGCACCAGGACACAGAGAGGTGTCTCTGCTGACTCTGTGTGTGTGCAGGGTCTGTATGCCCAGCTGCAGGACAGTAATCTGGACCCAGTAGAGGTAGAGAAAGCCAAGCAGGGACAGAAGTCGGACTACCCCACTGGTATCCCAGAGTGTGGCACAGATGCCCTCCGCTTCGCCCTGTGTGCCTACACCAGCCAAGGTACGCCACTCACTACTGCCATCTGGTGATGTGGCTGTGTCATGTTATGGCTGGCATGCCATGTACACACCAACACTACCCTTTTTCCTCTCTCCCCCTCTGGTCTTTTCCTTGTTCTCATTCTAACTCTCTCAGGCAGGGACATTAACATGGATGTGAATCGTATCCTTGGCTACCGTCACTTCTGTAACAAGCTGTGGAATGCTGTGAAGTTTGCCATGAGGACACTGGGAGACAACTTTGTTCCTTCAGAGAAAGCCCAGGTGAGGAGAGACTGTGACACCTCTACTACAGTATCTTTATCTAGGCCTATTCAGCGTGCGTAAGGAAAATAAAGTTGCTTCGAGAAAATGCTCTTAATTTGTTAGTGAATACGGGTCTTTGTATGATAAGATGGTATTTAGGTTTATATCTCTGTAAAATGTCAAATTATCCTTCTCCTCCTGTCAGCTGTGTGGGGAGGAGAGCGTGTCAGACCGGTGGATTCTGTCCCGTCTGTGTACTGCTGTGGGGCTGTGTAATGCAGGGTTCCAGGCCTACGACTTCCCAGCTATCACCACAGCCATCTACAACTTCTGGCTCTACGAGCTCTGTGACGTCTATCTGGTGAGAGTCTGTTTGCATCTGTCTGCCTGTGAGAATCTGTGAGAGTGGTGTGTGTGATTAATATATTGCCACTCCTTAAATTCCCGCTCCCAACCTCTATCCTCGTCCCTCCTCTACCTCCCTCCCTCCCTCACCCCTCTAGGAGTGTGTGAAGCCAGTGTTCTCCAGAGCGGAGGAGGACAGTGGGTCTCAGAGCCAGGCTGCAGTCTGCAGACAGACCCTGTTCACCTGCCTGGAGACCGGCCTACGCCTCCTAGCTCCCATCATGCCCTTCGTGGGCGAGGAGCTCTACCAGAGGTTGCCACGGCGACGATCCCAGGATGGCCACCCTAGTATTCATGTCACGCCCTACCCTGAGACTGAGGAGGTGAGGGAGAGATTTAAGGGACTGAACTTTATTGGTACACTGTCTATAATAAACCACAGGGCATGTGTTATGTTGTCTGTAATTTGTGGTTTGAGGTGGTTGTCTGACTATCGTCGTTGTGTGGTCTCTAGTTCTGCTGGCACAGTGAGGACGTGGACCGTCAGATGGAGTTTGTGATGACTGTGGTCCGAACCATCCGTTCACTCAGGGCCGACTACAACCTGACCAAGACACGCGCCGATTGTGAGTTCATACAGTGAGGGAAAAAAGTATTTGATCCCCTGCTGATTTTGTACATTTGCCCACTGACAAAGAAATGATCAGTCTATAATTTTAATGGTAGGTGTATTTGAACAGTGAGAGACAGAATAACAAAAAAATCCAGAAAAACGCACGTGAAAAATGTTATAAATGGAATTGCATTTTAATGAGGGAAATAAGTATTTGACCCCCTCTCAATCAGAAAGATTTCTGGCTCCCAGGTGTCTTTTATACAGGTAACGAGCTGAGATTAGGAGCACACTCATAAAGGGAGTGCTCCTAATCTCAGTTTGTTACCTGTATAAAAGACACCTGTCCACAGAAGCAATCAATCAATCAGATTCCAAACTCTCCACCATGGCCAAGACCAAAGAGCTCTCCAAGGACAAGATTGTAGACCTACACAAGGCTGGAATGGGCTACAAGACCATTGCCAAGCAGCTTTGTGAGAAGGTGACAAGTTGGTGCGATTATTCGCAAATGGAAGAAACACAAAAGAACTGTCAATCTCCCTCGGCCTGGGGCTCCATGCAAGATCTCACCTCGTGGAGTTGCAATGATCATGAGAACAGTGAGGAATCAGCCCAGAACTACACGGGAGGATCTTGTCAATGATCTCAAGGCAGCTGGGACCATAGTCACCAAGAAAACAATTGGTAACACATTACGCCGTGAAGGACTGAAATCCTGCAGCGCACACAAGGTCCCCCTGCTCAAGAAAGCACATATAAATGCCCGTCTGAAGTTTGCCAATGAACATCTGAATGATTCAGAGGACAACTGGGTGAAAGTGTTGTGGTCAGATGAGACCAAAATGGAGCTCTTTGGCATCAACTCAACTCGCCGTGTTTGGAGGAGGAGGAATGCTGCCTATGACCCCAAGAACACAATGCCCACTGTCAAACATGGAGGTGGAAACATTATGCTTTGGGGGTGTTTTTCTGCTAAGGGGACAGGACAACTTCACCGCATCAAAGGGACGATGGACGGGGCTATGTACAGTCAAATCTTGGGTGAGAACCTCCTTCCCTCAGCCAGGGCATTGAAAATGGGTCGGATGGGTATTCCAGTATGACAATGACCCAAAACACACGGCCAAGGCAACAAAGGAGTGGCTCAATAAGAAGCACATTAAGGTCCTGGAGTGGCCTAGCCAGTCTCCAGACCTTAATCCCATAGGAAATCTGTGGAGGGAGCTGAAGGTTCAAGTTGCCATACGTCAGCCTCGAAACCTTAATGACTTGGAGAAGATCTGCAAAGAGGAGTGGGACAAAATCCCTCCTGAGATGTGTGCAAACCTGGTGGCCAACTACAAGAAACGTCTGACCTCTGTGATTGCCAACAAGGGTTTTGCCACCAAGTCATGTTTTGCAGAGGGGTCAAATACTTATTTCCCTCATTAAAATGCAATTCCATTTTTCACATGCGTTTTTCTGGATTTTTTTGTTGTTATTCGGTCTCTCACTGTTCAAATAAACCTACCATTAAAATTATAGACTGATAATTTCTTTGTCAGTGGGCAAACGTACAAAATCAGCAGGGGATCAAATACTTTTTCCCCGCACTGTACTATATTTACTTAGTTATAGCAAGGTGTATGATCTAGTCAAAATAGGCATGATTATCTACTTTGACTAGAACACTTCTCATAGTGTTGTTTTACATATAGCCCTAACCCCCTCTACTCCCCAGGCTACCTCCAGTGTATAGACAGTGAGACGATGTCTCTGGTGGAGCAGTACAGTCTGCAGATCCAGACCCTGTCTCTTTCCCAGACCATCCAGCCCGTCCCAGCCACTGGGGCCGTCCCTGAGGGCTGTGCTGTGGCCATTGCCTCCAACAGGTGCACCGTCCACCTCATGCTCAAGGTAAGAGGTCAATTTTACAGGCTTCAACCGCACATTATTCTGTGTTGTGATTGGTTAAGTGTATACTAGAGTCATCTGACTGTGTGCCAAACAGACATGTTTATTCCCTAGTGAAAAGTTGTTTGTTTTTACAACTAAGTTTCCTTTTCTTATTGTTAATCTCTCTCCCAGGGTCTGATAGACTTGGAGAAGGAGGTGGCCAAGCTGACTGTGAAGAAGGGAGAGCTGGAGAAACAGATGGATAAACTGAGAGAAAAGATGGATAAGAGTGACTACAAGGAGAAGGTGCCTGTTAAAGTACAGGAGCTGGACGCTGAGAAGGTAAGGAGGGGGCGGGATGTGGTGTAGAGAATGTTACTACTCAGGTTTTGGAAAGTGGGGCATTCCCACAGTAAAAACGTTTTGCTTGGCTCTGCTTGTAAAGTGAGATTATCAGCTGCTTCTGAAGTGTGTGGTGACCTGTGACCTTCCTCTCTAACCCTCTTCCAGCTGCGTCAGAGCCAGACGGAGCTAGAGAAAGCAAAGGAAGTCATAAACAACTTCAAGAGAATGGTGTAACCTCTCCTCTTACCTCCATCCCCTTTTATAATATGGTTCGTTAGTGAGCTCAAAAGTATTGGAACAGTGGCTTTTGTTGTTTTGGCTCTGTACTGTAAATGACTGAGGTTAAAGTGCAGACTTTTGGATTTAATTGAGGGTATTTTCATCCATATCGGGTGAACATTTCTACATGAATGGATGCCATTACGAATAATCTTGAATGAGAAATTTACAGACGCACAAATATCACCCCCCCGGATGCATGATCCGCAATCATGTAGCATCCATATTAATATAGAAATGTATAGAAACATTCTAGTCTTATTTACAATAAGTGACTCCAAAATGAGACCATACATTTGCTGTTCATTTCGAATTAGGCACAAAATGTTCTTAAACAACCAAAACAACCAGCAAATCCTGGAAAGAGACTATGTACAGTATTTCTAAACATTTCACCCAATATGAATGAAAATACCGTCAAGTTAAAGCTGACAGTCTGCACTTTAACCTCTGTATTAAAGTGCTGGAGTACTGAGCCAAAACAATTTCACTGTCCCAATACATTGAGCTTACTGTATGTCACCCTCCTGTTATTGTCTTATGTCAAAGAACTATGCCACTTTCCATAAAGGATTCTCTGGAGGGAAGTGAGTGAATAAAGACCTTATTTAGACAGGCCGGGATCTCTGTTCTTTCTTTGATGTGCATTCTGCTCATTTGGTGAAATTAGGTCCAGGATTTTTCCTGACCTGGAAAACCTCCGGGCCCTAGTTGTCTAGAACTTTGATAGTTATGGTCAGAAAAATTATACATGCAAGATTGCAATTTCATAAAAATACAACAATTATTTTGCCAACATTTTATTTAGCATATTTAACATTTAAGAGTTATAAGGATCCAGCTTTGTTCATAATGACAGTGTCCACATAAGAATAGTACCAAAAACAATGTTGTGCTTTAGAACGTGAGGATGGCCTGGCTGTATTTGTAAAAAGTTGATCTTTGTCTAGGCTTAAGCTGAGGCTATCAAAGCCAATTTGTAGTTGGAATAATTGTATACTTAAATGCAGCCAGAGGGAGGAAAGGAGGGAGAGACAAGCTCCTTATTCCTTTTATATAGGATGGAGCCTTTTTTTATCCAATTACCTAGCGATCAGTGGTTACTTTATGGAAGGGAGCATTTTAAATATCTAGTTTGAGGGCTGCAGTGTATATTTAAGCAATAAGGCCCGAGGGGGTGTGGTATATGGCCAATATACCACGACTAAGGGCTGTTCTTATGCACGACGCAACGAGGAGTTCCTGGATACAGCCCTTAGCCGTGGTATGTTGGCCATATACCACAACCCCCGAGCTGCCTTATTGCTATTATAAACTGCTTACTAATGTAATTAGAGCAGTAAAAAGAAGTGTCATACAGTCTGATATACCACGGCTGTCAGCCAATTAGCATTCAGGGCTGGAACCACCCAGTTTATAAATTAGTTACCGTGCTGACAGTAACAAACATTCATCTGATACTACAAGTCGATATTAACGTAATGAGGAATTCCCCTAGACCACGCCCACAAATTGGGAAAACAAACATTCTTTACCATTCACCCCATTGGAAAAGAGCCAACTTTTATTTTCTACAGAAATATCAACATTCCGAAAAGCTGCTGTGTTCAATGTACATGTAGCCAGGTCAAACATCACGACCTACTGTTGGCAATGCTCCCACGTAGGGAAGAAGAGCCCTATGGCTTCAGGCTATTTGGAGTGGGAAATGTGGGGATGCAGAATCTAAATAGGCTATGCGTGTGTAAAGCATTTCATCACAGGTAAGACTTGTTTAACTCCTCACTACTTGTAGCTGTATAACGTTGGTCTGTTTATGTTGTTGGTCTTGACTAGCTTGATGTTCCGGTACTGGACTAGCTTGATGTAGCACTCAAGTGGCCGCTAGCATTGTCATTTATTTAACGAGGCAAGTCAGTTGAACAAATTCTTATTTTCAATGACGGCCTAGGAACAGTGGGTTAACTGCCTTGTTCAGGGGCAAAACGACAGATTTTTACCTTGTCAGCTCTGGGATTCGACCGTGCAACCTGGTTACAAGTCCAACACAAGGGGCATGTGGCAATATTACGGTATTCTAAGTAGTAGTAATCTTTAGACATTTTTTCTTAAATATAGTTTTGTAATTGATTAAAACAAGTAGACAAAATGCCAAGTTTTTGCTGTGAGCCAATGGGGTAACCACAGGTTGTTGTCCCCACATGTGGGCAGGGTCGCAACGTTCTAATACCGTCTGGGTGTAGCTCCCTTGAACACCTCCCGTAGACATGATATAACACATTCAATCCATGCTCTGTATACCTCTTCTGATTGGTTGGTCTCGCCAGCCTCTTTGCTTCTCGTTTCTATCCATCCATCAACCCTCTTACAGTCCCCAAGGGGCAACGAATTCAGAGTAGGGGAGAGGAGTGCAGTGAGTTGAGTCGAAGTTCCGCATGTACTTCCGTGCCTGAGAAGAGGGAGGGAACAAGTGATGAAACAGAGATGGGGGGGAAACAATATACATTTATTGGGAACATTCCCAATAAATGGAAATCTGTAGAGTTAGATTTGCTTTTGTCTGACTTCAATGGAAGCCCACTCACCACCTTACCATTTCCATATAAAGGGAATCAGATGTACTTAACAGGCATTAGCCCGCCACAGAACAAATGCAGCAATTGATTATGCTTCTATCATGCTGTAGTAAATTACTTCAATAACCAGACACAATAGAAATACATTACACCAGTCACAAGGAGAGCACAGGTGACCTAGTTACTAGGGAAACCAAGTGTTCTTCTTCATGGTAATTACCCTTAACTACAATTAAGAACGGGGGGGAAAGAGGGAGGACAGGGTGAAGGAGACAAGAAGAAAGGCGCTGAGGGGGGATAGAACACAAGTCATGTTGTAGAGAGGGGGAACAATGGAAGATGAAAGAAAAGTTGTTTCTCACCAGGAAGAGAGCCAGCTGCCGTCTTCCCTCCAGTGTCATGTCCTCACCTGACAAAACAAACAGGAAAGGCTTGAAACCCCACGTGTGTTTACATAGGTTGTTTTAGGTCTCTCTTTATGCAGTGTGGTGTTTTGTCCTATATTTTTAGTCCCCGCAGGAGGCCTTTTGGTAGGCCGTCATTGTAAATAAGAATGTTCTTAACTGGCTTGCCTAGTTTAAAAAAATATACATGGATACACAATCTCAGCAGAGAGCAGTGGTGTAAAGTACTAATTAAGTAGTTTTTTGGGGGTATCTGTACTTTACTACATTCCTAAAGAAAATTGTACTTTTTACTCCATACATTTTCCCGGACATCCAAAAGTACTAGTTACAATTTGAATGCTTAGCAGTACAGGAAAAAGGTCCAATTCACACACTTAAAGAACATCCCTGGTCATCCCTACTGCCTCTGATCTGGCGGACTCACTAAATGTAAATGCTTCAGTTTGTAAATGATGTCTGAGTGTTGGAGCTGCCCTTGGCTGTCAAAAAAAGTCAAAGGAAATTGTGCCGTTTGGTGAATTTGATGTATAGCATTTACTTTGACAATTTTAGTACTATTTAAAACCTGATACTTTTACTGAAGTATTTTACTGGCTTACTTTCACTTGAGTCATGTTATATTAAGGTATCTTTACTTTTACTCAAATATGAGAATTGAGTACTTTCCACCTCTGGCAGAGAGGAGTGTCTAAGGGGCAGTAAACAAACCCTTTTGACAAAAGGACAAAGACCTGAATAAATTCCATCATCAAGTAGTTCATCTACGGAGATTCTAATCTAAGTCAAACAGCAGTAATGGTGTCATTTGAGGAGCAGTCTTACCAACGCTCCAGGGGAAGAAAACATCTCTCTCTGTCTTATACGACTGCAGTACAGACACACACCAGTCATCATCCACCTCATAGCTACTGTACACCGCCGCCTCATCTATGTGGTTGGAGGCTGCCAGCCATGCTCTGATGGCCCTGACTCCATCGTCTGTCATCACCTTGGGGTACCTGAAGATATGACATCAGAAAGGGTTTAAACAGAAACACAGCGCTCACTCTCTGTTCCTAATGTATGTGTATATATATGGTACAAGGCAACACCATAGATGTCTGTGTGAGGTTGTGGATAATCAGGTCTGTAGTGTACATAGACATACACAGCCTGTGAGGTCTTGGAGACGGAGAACCGACCTGAACTGCAGAAGTTTGAGCAGGAGGTTGTTTCCTCTGTTGGACATGATGTCTTCTGGACCCCTGAAACACAAGTCAGTCAGTGAAACCAGTCACTATAGCTATGCCCTGGTAAGTCTAGGTAACCTGAACGGGCCCTAAGACTTTTCGTTATTCATGCCTTCCTAGTGACTCACGTGGTGGTAATGATCTCATCTTTGGTTCTTCTGATCAGAAGCACTGGTCCCTGGTACCTAAGGAAGAACTCCTGAGTGTCACAAAATACACAAAACATCCCATCTTCCCATAGGGTAAACAGCACCCCTTTTGACCTCCCATACATA